>CAWUFW010020259.1:0-156921 GCA_963921515.1 Calotriton arnoldi | reverse complement strand
CTATGGTGGTTACGCTGATGATTCCTGCGCCATGGTCTATGTATATCGCATCTATGCTAGCAGGGCCTATGGTAATGGGGGTTATGCTCATGATTCATGCCTGTTTATTTTCTAGGGCCAATTCCAGAGTGGTGTGCCTCCGATTGGGGCATGCTGTGGTTATCCTTGCGCGGCCTGTTGCCTCACATGATTCAGTGCTGATATGAGACTCTAATGTGTTTCCATACCTCATGTTTTCAGGCTATTGCATGGATGCTTTATTCCTACGTCTATTGGTTCCAGTGAACTCACAAATTTATCCTGTACTTATAATGATTCTGGCAGCGACCCGATTGGCGCTGCCCTGTACATAGTCCCCACTGTTTTATGTATACCGGGTGCCGGTTGGCGCCGTGTTACCAATGTGGTTTACCATCTGCCAGGCTGTTGCCCAATACAGATGCTATTTTTCTTACTCCAACTGGTGTAGTCTCCTTTTGTAGTGTGCCTGGTGTGTCGCCTGTGTGTGCTGCGCGGATGCTTTACACATTTCCTCTGGAGTTTGGCCTGCCCGCTCTGCACCACGCTACCCGTTTCCAACACAGTGTCAGCCATCTTGTGAGTCCTTCTCCACTCCTTGTGATGTGAGCATGGTTCAGGGTGGTGTTGATGGGCCAGTTGTGAGGCTGAGCAATGTCTGTGCCTACGACTCCCATCATGCTATTGCCTCCAACCCCCTTCCCAGCATGCCCATGCTTCCTTCCTTTTGACTCTGCTTCCCTGTGGGGTGGGCTGGCTGTGCTGACAGGATGGCTGGGAGTGTTGTCCTGGCAGTTGTTTGGCTAAGAGTCCCAAGAGTGTCCCTGTGCTTCACACAACATAACCCAGGGTGGTGGTGCTTTGTGGGATCTTGTGTTAGGATGGAGGGCATTGCATTCTACCAGGTGGGTACTGTGGAGTTTGTGTTGGGGGGGTGAGGGGAGGTGCTGGTGACTATAGTCAGTGCTGCAAGTCCCCCTTCCCACCCAGCCAGCCCGCCAGATATCCCACCATGGAACGTGCTTGCATTGCAGGGAGTGAAAGTTGTCTTTCAAGATGTCAGTCAGTGGTGTCCTGCTGTTTGTTGGTGCACAGTTGCCAGCAGGGCCTTGTGCTCCCCACAGCAGTAGCCAGTGTCAGCCATCTTGTGAGTCCTTCTCCACTCCCTGTGATGTGAGCATGGTTCAGGGTGGTGTTGATGGGCCAGTTGTGAGGCTGAGCAATGTCTGTGCCTACGACTCCCATCATGCTATTGCCTCCAACCCCCTTCCCAGCATGCCCATGCTTCCTTCCTTTTGACTCTGCTTCCCTGTGGGGTGGGCTGGCTGTGCTGACAGGATGGCTGGGAGTGTTGTCCTGGCAGTTGTTTGGCTAAGAGTCCCAAGAGTGTCCCTGTGCTTCACACAACATAACCCAGGGTGGTGGTGCTTTGTGGGATCTTGTGTTAGGATGGAGGGCATTGCATTCTACCAGGTGGGTACTGTGGAGTTTGTGTTGGGGGGGTGAGGGGAGGTGCTGGTGACTATAGTCAGTGCTGCAAGTCCCCCTTCCCACCCAGCCAGCCAGCCAGATATCCCACCATGGAACGTGCTTGCATTGCAGGGAGTGAAAGTTGTCTTTCAAGATGTCAGTCAGTGGTGTCCTGCTGTTTGTTGGTGCACAGTTGGCAGCAGGGCCTTGTGCTCCCCACAGCAGTAGCCAGTGTCAGCCATCTTGTGAGTCCTTCTCCACTCCCTGTGATGTGAGCATGGTTCAGGGTGGTGTTGATGGGCCAGTTGTGAGGCTGAGCAATGTCTGTGCCTACGACTCCCATCATGCTATTGCCTCCAACCCCTTCCCAGCATGCCCATGCTTCCTTCCTTTTGACTCTGCTTCCCTGTGGGTTGGGCTGGCTGTGCTGACAGGATGGCTGGGAGTGTTGTCCTGGCAGTTGTTTGGCTAAGAGTCCCAAGAGTGTCCCTGTGCTTCACACAACATAACCCAGGGTGGTGGTGCTTTGTGGGATCTTGTGTTAGGATGGAGGGCATTGCATTCTACCAGGTGGGTACTGTGGAGTTTGTGTTGGGGGGGTGAGGGGAGGTGCTGGTGACTATAGTCAGTGCTGCAAGTCCCCCTTCCCACCCAGCCAGCCAGCCAGATATCCCACCATGGAACGTGCTTGCATTGCAGGGAGTGTAAGTTGTCTCTCAGGATGTCAGTCAGTGGTGTCCTGCTGTTTGTTGGTGCACAGTTGGCAGCAGGGCCTTGTGCTCCCCACAGCAGTAGCCAGTGTCAGCCATCTTGTGAGTCCTTCTCCACTCCCTGTGATGTGAGCATGGTTCAGGGTGGTGTTGATGGGACAGTTGTGGGGGTGAGCTATGTCTGTGCCTACGACTCCCATCATGCTATTGCCTCCACCCCCCTTCCCAGCATGCCCATGCTTCCTTCCTTTTGACTCTGCTTCCCTGTGGGTTGGGCTGGCTGTGCTGACAGGATGGCTGGGAGTGTTGTCCTGGCAGTTGTTTGGCTAAGAGTCCCAAGAGTGTCCCTGTGCTTCACACAACATAACCCAGGGTGGTGGTGCTTTGTGGGATCTTGTGTTAGGATGGAGGGCATTGCATTCTACCAGGTGGGTACTGTGGAGTTTGTGTTGGGGGGGTGAGGGGAGGTGCTGGTGACTATAGTCAGTGCTGCAAGTCCCCCTTCCCACCCAGCCAGCCAGATATCCCACCATGGAACGTGCTTGCATTGCAGGGAGTGTAAGTTGTCTCTCAGGATGTCAGTCAGTGGTGTCCTGCTGTTTGTTGGTGCACAGTTGGCAGCAGGGCCTTGTGCTCCCCTCAGCAGTAGCCAGTGTCAGCCATCTTGTGAGTCCTTCTCCACTCTCTGTGATGTGCGCATGGTTCATGGTGGTGTTGATGGGACAGTTTTGGGGCGGGCAATATGTGTGACTGCGACTCCCATGATGCTATTGGCTACACTGACTTGGCCAGCATACACAGAATTCCTTCCTTTGAGTGGTCTTCACTGTGTGTTGGTGTTGTTGTGGTGGCTACATGTGTGGATGTGTGTGTTAGTTCTATTTGTGCCACTGCCTAGCTGTAGTTGTGGTTGTGTTTGTACATGTGTTGGCACAGTTGGATGTGACTTTTTTGATGGCATGTGTTGTGTTTATCTGACTGACATACACATTTTGGGATGATTCTGTTCTAGTTGCTGTGTAATTGCTATGAGTGCATGGTTTGACTCTCCCCTTGACAGTGATATGTGTGTGTTTTGTGGCAGTTTATTGTGTACATTTGTTGTGTACTCACCAGGCTCTGGGATGTCCTCTAGTCCATATACGCTCACTGGCGGAAGGATGGCCCGCACCTTCTCCTCCCAGGGCCTGAGGTATATTGGCTTGGCAGGAGGGCCACTGCCGGTGTGTTGGCTGTTGATGTAGTCTTTCTTCAGCATGTCCCGTACCCTCCTGCGCACGTCATACCACCTGTTCTGGATGTCCGTCTTTGTGCGCCGACATGGTGATTGGGCGTTCACCCTGTTGATGATCCTCTCCCACATCTTGGTTTTCTGCGACATGGGGGTCTGTTGGACCAGAGTGCCAAACAGCTGTGGCTCCACCCTGAGGATCTCGTCTACCATGACTTCCAATTCACTATCTAGGAACTTGGGATTCTTCTTGGGGGGCATGGTGATGGGTGGTGATGGTTGGTGATGTGTGTGTTGGTGTGCAGGTGAGGGTGTGTGGGTGTGTGTTGTGCTGGGTGTATGTGAGGTAGGTATTTGTTGGTGTGTTGATGGTGTGTGGCTTGTGTGAGGGATGAGCTGTGGGTGTGTGGTTGCTTTCTCTTGGGTGCTGGCAGTGAAATGGCATTTGCAAAGGCTCATGGTAGTGATTTGTGTCCTTTATATAGGTGGAGTTGTGGGTGTGTCTTTGTTCTCTGTCCCCACCCCCCCAGTATTTATTGGCTTGGTAATTGCTTGTTTGGCCTTTTTTGGTTGATTTTTCCTTTGTGCTGTTTGTGTATGTTGGAAACGTTCTTGTGACCGAGTCGGACCCTGCATTGGTCTCGTACGGTGTTTTCCGTTTCGTTCACGCTGTGTTTGTGCAGTTTTGTATGCTGCGTACGCGTCGGTCGTGGTGTATTGTGTTGCTTCGGCTCGGTTTTGTATGCGTGTCGGTCGTACGGCTTGTCCTCCGTCCGACTCGTTCGTGTTTTTCGCGCCTTGCATCGTACTTTGCGGTTTGGAGTTGGCGGGTACGATTCGGTCGGATTTGTTCCGGGTGCGTGTCGGTCGGTTGGATTCGCGTGTTTTTCCGGCCGGATTGCTATTTTCCGAGCGGCTCGGTCGGTCGGCTTGGTTTCCTAACGTGTCGGTCGGATTTATCGCGGCTTGCATCGTACTTGGCGTGTCGGGCGCCACTGGTACGTGTCGGTCGGTAATTTTTCCGGCTCCGAGTCGGTCGGTGCTTTTTCCGGCCCGAATCGGAATCGACCCCTCTGTCTCAAAAATTCTATCCTCCTTAAACCCAAACAATCACTTCAATGATCCTCTCCCCTCTAACTGCCTAGCCGCCGCCTCTCAGGCTATCATCCCTTCCTGGACTGCAATAATCAATGCTTCCCTCCTACAGGGATCGATACCTGACTCTCTTAAAGCCGGCCAAGTCGCACCCATCTTTAAAAAACCTACGCTGGATCCTGCCTCCCCTGACAACTATAGACCTATATCCAACATCCCAGTCCTAGCCAAAGTTCTGGAGAAATGTGTGCAACAGCAGCTGGGCCTACACATCACCAACTTTCACTTACTAGACGATTTCCAATCCGGGTTCAGACCTGGTCACAGCACGGAAACCACCCTCCTCCACATCGTGGATGATGCCCTCCAAGCCCTGGACCAAGGCAAAACCTGTCTCCTTATCCTCCTAGACCTATCCTCAGCTTTCGATACAGTCAACCACGAAACACTCCTTGAACGCCTCAAACTCAGGATGGGTTTGGATGGCACCGTTCTTGAATGGTTTAGGTCCTTCCTCCAGAATTTCTCACAGAGAGTCCTAATCAACGGCAACCTATCCGCTCCCTCTCCGATCACGGTGGGAGTCCCCCAAGGCTCAACCCTGTCCCCTACCTTCTTCAATCTTTACCTTGAACTGCTCACAGAGGTGCTACGCACCGCCAATATCTCCTACCACATGTATGCCGACACACAGATCTACATTAAAATCTCTTCTCCTAAGGACATTCTCTCCCTTAATGAGGCCTTGAAGCTGACTGTCCACTGGCTCACCTCTAACCAGCTCAAACTTAACAGAAAAAAAACTGAGTTTCTTCTTATCTCCCCACCCAAAACCAATCCAGACATCCAGGAATGGATCAAGGCTATCACAGCGCTAAACTGCCCTCCTACCATTGTGGACTCTGCTAAATCCCTTGGAATAACTCTAAACGGCAGCTTGAACATGCGTGCCCATATCAACTCGATGGCCAAAACTGCCAGATATCACCTGAGTTACCTAAGAAACCTGAAACCCTTCTTCGACACTCCCGACCTAAAAACGGCAATCCAGGCACTAGTTATCTCCAGACTAGAATATGGATGCTCTACTCTCGCAGGTCTGCCCAAGAACTCTCTGGCCCCACTGAAAGCCTGCCTTAACGCCGCCGCCAGACTCCTAACCGGTTCAAAGAAATTCGGCCACATCTCTTCCCACCTTAAAGCTCTGAACTGGCTTCCTCTCGAGGCCAGAATCCAACTTAAGATGGCCTGCATTACTCACAAAGCTCTATACTCCAATTCCCCTGCATTCCTCGCCCAGAAACTCGTGATATCCAGAAGAGCCAGAAACTCCCGGTCTGCCAGAGACCTTTTGCTCCAACCAGCTCGCTTCCGGAAAAAGAAAACCTACAATCGGGCCTTCTCTGGGGCCGCTCCAAGAATATGGATCTCTCTCCCACCCACCATCAGAAGACTGTCGTCTTTGGCACGCTTCAAAAAGGAGACCAAAATGTTCCTAATAGGCAAATTCCTCGCCTAACGATTGCATTACAATCACCTCAACGACCTTGTTCCACCCACCATTACGGCATTATCCATGGCTTTACTGGATGATACCTTCCCGGCCTTTCTGGGCATCCCACCCGGGAGTTTAGATTGCTTATTTTCTTGTATAATGAATCTACCCGTTTTTATCCCAAATGTATCCGGGATTTGAGACTGCTTGTTTTTCCGATATTATGTATCTACCCCTTTGTATCCCAATAGTATCCTCCCCTCCTTAGTCTTTTGTATACCACCCGTCAACCCTGTAAAGCGCTCTGATACCCTCACAGGTCTGGTTCGCGCTCTATAAAACTTTAAAAATAAAAAAAAATAAAGATTCAAGCTAGCCTGGCTGATGAGGGTTGAAACCCCGAAACCGGTTCCATGATACTCGTTTCTGGTCCAGGTAGGACCTGGCATGGCAGTTTGGGCTGGACTGTTCCCATGAGGAACAGGGTCCCGACTGATTTGCGTATAGCTGGGTCCAAACTGGGGTGGCTTAGTGACCAGAAGAACGATGATGGATTAAACCCAGATCTGTGACTGGGTGTGAGTGTCTAAAAAGTTTTAGCACTCAGTCCATCATCTTATTGTGTTTGATAATCCTGATACCACATAACCTTCCCCTTTAACAAATATAATAAATAGTATAATATATATAATTAAATCCCTAATACAATATCTAAGAGCAAGAATACCTCAGATACTAAACACAACTAAAGACTTATTGCAAATAACTCCACAAGATATTATGTATATTGGTATCATCATATTGTACAACTAGTAGCAACATGGCATCATCACATTAGACAATCGGTAGCATCACATTATACAACAATTAACCCACAACAAAAATCTTTAAACTTCTTAGGACGAGAGAAAGTACTTGTCCTGTGAGTTGTCTTTTTTTTTGTCCTCATTTGTGCAACAAGTAGATAGGAAGAAACGTGGGTTCCCTCTTTTAAAACTTTACCAACCAGGTTCTTCCCCCAACTCTAAATTAGAGTAGAGGTGATCCTGTCTTCTCGTGAGGGCCCATCCTTCTATTTCCAGATCCAATGGGAGGTTTGCTTGTGGAGCCTCCACAGCAGATCCTCGGATTATGCCTTATTGCGGTAGTATTTAATCATTGGACTTCCCATCCTACCAAAGCGCCTATAAGTACCTATTCCTTATTTCTATTCCGGTCCCATATATTCCAAAAATATGTTCTCTTATTTTGTTTTCTACTACGGTCTAACTTATTGACCGATGTTAGCCATTCGTGCAGCGCTGGAGGACTGCTCAGTATCCATTTTATACATATCTCCCGCCTAGCAAGAAAAAATGTATATCAATAATAAACTTTTTTGCCTATTATTTAAAAAAGATCACACAGCGTTATTACTCACAACCCCAAAAATAACTAGGTCTGCGCTTACCTCAATATCTTGCCCCAACACTTCATTTAGGACCTTACCCACGGTGAACCAAAACAGCTGGAGTTGAGGACACTGCCAAAACATATGGATGCCATTTGCTCTTTCTTCTGCACATCTCGGACAACTATTCACCTCTCGCATGTTCATCTTTGCTAACTTTTCCGGGGTCCGATATGCTCTGTGTAGTGTGAACAAATGGTTTTTCCTGAGAGGTGCAGATTTCGTTGTGTACCATAATGCTAACATAGATACTTGCCATAAGTATTGTACATCCCTCGTCAGCAGGTATCTCCCCCAGATCTCTATAGGGAGTGTAAAGTCTTCTTCTACAGCTTGAATCATAGTCCAGTACCACTTGGCTACTTCTTTCTTATGGAATGGGCCTCCTTGTAGTCTTCCTCTAACTCCGTGTTTCTCATGCTGTCTTTCTCCAACTCTTTTGCCCAACTTGTCAACTGATAATATTTAAACCTAGACAAACTTTCCGCTGGTGCTTATTGGCTCCCTATTGACGTTGCTTATTGATTCCCAGCCTATCATAGATCTTCCTTCTACCAACTGCACCCACTTCGTTATTCCTGCATTTTTCATAGGAATTGCTAGTTTATCTCTCAAGCATTCTCGGGTTCCTGGAGATTCCCAAATTGGGGCATAAGTGCTATAATATGGAATCCTTAGTGTTCTCCTAATTTGATACTAAAGTCCACAAGCTGATAATAGTGTCTTCAGCTTAACTTTTTAAAAGTATATAGGATGACCGAACTTGTAGAGGAAGAAACTTCCTTCTATCATTGCTTGTTGATATAGTGCGTAAAAGGAATGTTCCTTAAGTAACGACCTTATATTTTTTAACTGAAATGCCCAACAAAATTGTAAGAAGTCCAGACTAGCAATCCCTCCATGTTCTTTTTTTCTTCGCAACTTTTTCCAAGCTATTCTTGTTCCCCTAGCTTCCCAAATTAAACTTTTTAGCTCCCCTTGTAGCTTTTTGATCCATACTGATTTAAATTCAAGTGGTATGGTATTAAAGATGTAGGTGAATTTGGGTAATATTGACATCTTTATCACGTTGGATCACCCCATAAACGATAGTGGTAAACCACTCCATACTCCTAATAGCTTCCTCGTCTCCATCATCTTCATATTAAAATTCACTTGAGCTACTTCATCAATATTTTTCAATACCTCTACTCCTAGGTATCTTATCCTGCCTTTTGATAGGGGTTAGAGTTTGGGGAGTTCCACTCCATAATTTCTGTTTTTGATAATTAATTTGGTATCCTGATACTACCCCAAACTTATCCAAGATGTTAGTTATTTTTGGCAGTGACATCATTAGATTACTTGTAAAAACCTCTTGAGCAGCTCTGATTGCATTGGCTAAGAGTTCAATGTATAGATTAAAAAGTAATGGTGAGAGTGGACATCCCTGACGAGTACCTCTTTTAATGCCTATCTCCTTTGTAAGGTTGCCACTTACCAATAGCTTTGCCGTTGGGGTTTAATATATACAGGTCACAGCCTCTTAGAATTTTTCTCCTAATCCGTATAGGTTAATGACTTTATGCAAAAAATGCCAGTTGACCCGATCAAAGGCTTTAGCTGCATCAAAGGTGAGGAATGAGAGGGGAATTTGTTCTTGAGTAGTTATATCTATTCCCCTAATCAGTTCATGTGTCAATTCATACAGCTATCTTCCCCTAATAAACCCTTTCTGGTCCTCATGTACCAATTGGCCTATCACCTTTCCTAAATTTGTAGCCAATATCTGGGTGTATATTTTATAATCGCTATTTAATAGTGATATGGGTCTGTTAGAAATGGGGGTCTCTAGTTGGCAGAGGTAGGTACCTTTGTCCAAATAGGGACCCTTGCTTCTAGTCAGGGTAAGGGGGATACACACTTTAGATAACCCCTGCTCACCCCCTGAGTAGCTTGGCACTAGCAGACAGACTTATCCCAAAGGCAATGTGTAAAGTGTTTGTACTCAAAACACACAGTAATACAGTGATAAAACCACAAATGGACACCACACAAGTTTAGAAAAATAAAGTATCATTATCTAAACTCAACAAGACGACAAAATTCCAACATACAAGTATTAAGAAAATGACTATAAAAAGGTTTTAAGCAACTGGGTCCATAGAAAACTATGGATGCGTGATTTCTCTCAAAGTACCTGTAGTTGCGACAAAATTCACGAGGCCAAACAGCCGCAGAGATGGGAAGCGTCGAGAACACAAAGAGATGCATCAGTTCCTGAGACCATGGAGAGGCGTTGAAACAGTTCTGCTGCACGCAGTAGAAGTGATGCGTTGTGTCCGGTCTGTAGGGGGAAGAGATGCGTTGACTCCAAGATGATTCTGGTCCACGGATGATGCGTGGAAATCCTGGATGCGTCGGCGATCGATGCAGCAGCGTCGAGTGGCACTACGTTGGTTTCTTCAGCAGCGACCCCTTGATGCGTCAGTTCTTGCAGCGGCAACAGGCGATGTGTCGGTTTCGGCAGCGGCGCGGCGATGCATGAAGATTCTTCTCGCACTGCGGTGCTGCGTCGGAAAAACTGCTGCAAGAAGAGCAATGCATCGATTTTCTTGTAGTTGTGTTTCTTTTCCAGCTCCTAACAGCAGAAACAACCTCCAGAGGTCCAAGACA
Organism: Calotriton arnoldi; assembly: GCA_963921515.1. Taxonomy (NCBI): domain Eukaryota; kingdom Metazoa; phylum Chordata; class Amphibia; order Caudata; family Salamandridae; genus Calotriton; species Calotriton arnoldi. The sequence goes on along the minus strand of CAWUFW010020259.1, from coordinate 146,797 downwards.
GTCACAGGCACCTCCTGGCAGGTCAGAACTCCCAGCAAGGAAGTTCAGGGGAGTCATCCAGGAAGGGCCATGCACTCCTCAACCCCCCTAGTGACTGTCTACAGTGAATGCACATCCCCAGCCCCTGTCACTTCTAAACCAGACAGTCAATACACAAACGGGCAGAGGCACCCAGAATGGTTAAACAAGTAAGTAAGTTAGTAATTTTATTAACCGTACGATTACTTAAAATCTTTACAGTAAAAAACACATGATCAACACCCCTCCGCCCTACCTCCAGCCACCCACACAGCCTCGCAACCCTCGAAGTTAAATACACCATGCTTGCATGTGCCACAGTTTCTGCTTTGTGTCCTTCTTAGCCTGCAAACGGGTTAATACATTTTAATTGTGCTAAGTTTTCCTTAAAAATGTGTTAACAATGTAAGTTCTTCTCCATTGTGATGGAGATTTACTTCTGTTTTTGCTTAGCATTGCATGAAGTCCTGTTAGAAGTTCCACAGTTTAATAAAATCAGGGGTAGAAGTAGAGTCATTGCCTGAGTAAGATGGTTCTTAGGAGTTGCCAAGAGTCTTTTTTTGTATATGGGTACTCAGCCCCCATTCGTTGTCCTCTTCGGGCATGCCAAGCAATACTCATCCTATGGGTCAGAACTGGTCGATGTTATTTTGTGCCCTGAATGCTGTTGTGATGATGGTATCCCAGTGGCCTCGATTTTAAAGTTCTTAGTGTACCCCCTGCTGGGCCCGCTGCTTCCTTTGTGGTCGAGTTGTCAGTGTGGTAGCCCCTCGATTAAATGACATCCTTGGACTGTTTGAGCTGCGCAGGCGCTGACTGATTTTGTTCATGATTGGTACCAACCCTGGATTCTGTCACCTGTTGCTGGGCATCAAGTGTGATTCTGATTTGATGAATACAGTTTCCTGCTCAGGCAAGTAGGCAGGTGTTTGTTTCTAAGAAGCACCAATCTGAAGCCTCCATGCAGGACCTCATGCCCTTGACGTTTAGGGCAGGGCGTAACAGTCGAATGCGATCACTGGCCAATTTGGGGCAACAACATAGGAGATGTAACCAGGATTCTCTATGATAGTTGCATAGCCGGCAGGAGACTGCATTGTCTTTTCGAGCCCATTTTGGATTGAAGTCCAAAATCTTGAGTGTAATAAGCCGAATGAATTAGATTTTCCTTCTGACTTGAGCTGAGAGTGCGTCACGCAGATAAAGTTGAGCTTACCCTGGGATGTACGAACTGTCCAGTGCCAGTGTGTGGGGGTTGTGGCGGAGTGAGGCTCGATCCAATTCGAACAAGATGGACCGGAGCTGACGCTTCACTGCATTAGCCCAGGCGGAATGTGGGATCTCATGTAAAGACATGCTTTCTGCTTCTATTTTCAGGGTTCCTATTGCTTGGCCCAACTTGGTGTGTCATGGGGATTCCGCTTCCCTGAAGATCGTTTTCAAGTAATGTTTAAGGGAGGTGTTGGGGGCTTTAAGCACCCTCATGTAATATTTTATTAGGGCCCCCTGTAGTGCCAGGTCTGGTCTATTGAGTTCTAATTCCAGCCTTAGCTTGGTATTCCTTGCTTGTCTGGGCACCTGCTGCACTTTTGTCTGGGCTGCGATAATAAGTTTCTCTAAAGCTCCTGGGAAGGCTAGGTGGCCATAAATAATTGCTGGAATTAATTTTGCCCTGAGTACTGTCAGCATATGCTCTGTTGTTGGACTTGATAGGCGCTGACTTAGGCATCTAAGTGAGAGGATTGTTCTATTGATTTTTAGATTTAGCTCTTTTGTATGTTTGGCTCCTGTGGCCGTCTCTGTTAGCCTAACCCCCAGGTAATTGTAGGATGGTGTTGTCCTTATTCGGTGGTCGCCCAATATCCAGGTCGCTTCCTTTTTATGGGTGTATTTACCAAATACTATTATCTTTGTCTTGTTCTCCTTTACTAGCAGGCTGTTTTCCTTGTTATACACTGCTAGGCTCTTTAGAACTCTCTGGACCCCACCCTAGTGTGGTTCATGACCACTGTATCGTCCGCGTCTTGAAGGGATGCGAGGCTCACCTTACCCAGTCTCGGAGGCACTAAACTGGCGTCTTTCAGAGCTTGCCCCAGGTCTGCCATATACAGGTTGTCTGCCGTATACAGGTTAAACAGGAAAATGCCTACTTTCTAAAAGTGGCCTTTTCAAACACACAATTTAAAAACCATCTTTACTAAAAGATGTGTTATTAAATTCTGAGTTCCGATAATCTAAACTTTATTTCTCTATCTTGTTCCCATGGGAAGTTATATTTATAAGATGTTATAAATAAACTCCCATTCTGGCCTATGGGGCAAGATAGCCTTTCAATTGTGAAAAATGAAATTGGGCAGTATTTCACTATCAGGACATGTGACACACACTAGTACATGTCCTAACTTTCACATACACTGCACCCTGCCCAGGGGGGTACCTTGAGCCTACCATAGGGGTGCCTTACATGTAAGAAAAGAGAAGGTTAGGGCCTGGCAAGTGGGTGCACTTGCCAAGTCGACGTGGCAATTAACAACTGCGCACAGGCACTGCAGTGGCAGGCCTGAGTTACCTTTTCAGAGCTATTCATGACTCTCATGATGTTTTGTTACATCTAGCTAATTTACTAAAATGCCAGATTTTACCATCTGACAATTTGTCAGTTCAAGCCAAAACCTGTAGAACTTGAACCTCCCTCGATTCCCCCCAACCTCCATCATCTCACAATAAGACAATGCTGCCGCTGCCCTCTTCCATCCCTCGCTCCTCTCCATCACTCACAGTGACTAACACACTAGTCACTCACAGCGTTTGCGGATACCCGCCCCAATAGCCCTGTGTCCACCCTGCTGAGTGTGCCTAGCCCTTTGCACACCCCTCCTCTCAGAAATCTAGACGCAGGGTGGTCGAGCTCTACTACCAGGCTGCCTGACCATGCCAGAAGAACTACTCCTGACCCACTGGTCGCCTTGCTGCAAGTTCAACCTTCACTTATGGACCTTGAAACTCTGAACCTCAGAGCAGCCAACATAGCTCAGAGCATCCATAACTCCATTCTTGAACTGAAAAGCATCCTTAACCTCAAGGAACATTCTATCTCGAATATCAAGCTCTCCCACAACTCAAGTCTTCCCCCACCTACCAAGCCCTTCCTTCAACCCTTGCCGCTAGGCTTTAGACACCTTCGCCCTCGCAAGCATCCCAACTACCTCTCGGAGGACGAAATTCAAGCCCTCCTCTTATCCTATAGGTCCTCTCCTGACGCCCCAGTCCTCCAGACAAGAAAGATGAATACTTAATTCACACGGTTGCAATCAATTCTAATAGACCATCAACTCTCCATAACAGAGGAGTAAACAGCAACAACTTAGCACAAGTACCCTTATCCTCCCTAGCTCACAAGACATGCACCGACCCTCCTCTAACTGGCCTCCTAATTAACTGCCGATCAGCAGCAAAGCATGCCTCCAACATCTCCACTCTCATCCTGAGCCAAAAATCTGATGTAGCAATCCTTACGGAATCATGGCTCAATGAATTATCGTCACCTTACCTAGATTTATTGGTCCCTTCAAATTATAAAATCATAAGGCTTAATGGGCAATTAAAAAAAGGGGGAGGCATTGCTTGCATTCACCTCTCAGACCTCCTCGTCAATGAACTTTACGCTGACCCCACCGACTCCTGCGAATATCTCGTACTCTCCATATGTAACGACGTTACCCAGTTCTGCAAACTGCACCTCTTCTACCACCCCCAGGAAAGAACAACACCTTCATTGACCACCTCATGGAGATCATTACAGCTAAGGTTTCCCCCCACTCCAATTACATTTTCCTCGGAGACTTGAATCTGCACTGGAATTACCTCAATGACCCTCAGGTTAATGCCCTCAAAGACTTCCTTACTGACCAATCACTTACTCAAGTCTGCACATTACCAACTCACACGAAAGGCGCCACGCTGGATTGGATTACTGCTAACGGTTGGATCATTGCTAACGGTTGCAGGGGTCAGGCTTAACTCAATAGATCCATGCGACTGGTCTGACCACCACGCTATTACATTCCTATTGCCTGGCACCCACAACACAAGGTCAGCACAACCTGTGAAACCGAAACTCTGGTTCAGGGACACAAAGAGCCTAGATCCTGAAAATCTGGCTGCACGTTGCAAGAATGACCTCCTCCCCCCCAAATCTCTCAAAGGTCAACGACCTTACAGAACACTATAACTCGACTATGTCTGACATAATTGATGATCTTGCCCCCCTAAAGCTAAAAAGATCCCACGTCAAAGACAAAAACCCCTGTTTCAACAGATCCCTCAACAATGAAAGAAGAACCCTCCGGCTAACAGAAAGAACCTGGCGACAGCACCCCTCAGCCTCCCAACTGAAACTTCTCCGACAGAGCAGAAATGCTTGCAACAGGAACGTCCTCAAACCTAAAAGAGTTCTTTAGATCGGAACTGGAAAAAGCTAAGAACAGACTTTGTAAGCTCTTTGAAATGGTCAAACACCAATCTAACAAACTGGCTAAAACAAAGAAACCTCAAAATCCCTAATAACTCCTGTGAGGAGTTTTCCTCCTTCTTTACAGCCAAAATTACCTCCCTAGGAACAAACTTAATTCAACCACCAACATCCGACCTCTTCCTGAGGGTCCCATCTCTCCTCTCTTCCCCCCCCAGACAAGACCCAAGAACTAAGCGCACTAGTCCAACTTCAACCTATATGACAACCATTCCATCTTGATAATTCTATCCTCCTTAAATCTGACCCAATCCCCTCCAGCTGCGTGGCCGCGACCTCCCAGTTTATCATTCCCATTTGGACTACAATAATCAACACTTCCGTACTACAAGGGTCCATACCTGACTCTCTAAATGCCGATCAAGTCGTCCCCATCTTAAAAAAACCTACCTCGAATCCTGCTACTCCAGACAATTTCAGACCAATATCCACTATCCCACTTCTAGCGAAAGCTCTGGAGAAATGTGTGCAACTTCAACTGAGCCAACATATCACCAACTTCAATCTGCTTGACGAATTCCAATCCGGGTTCAGGCCTGGGCACAGCATGGAAACTACTACTCTCCATATTGTGGATGATGCTCTTCAAACCCTTGACCAAGGCAAAATATGTCTCCTAATTCTATTGGAATTATCCTCAGCATTCAACACAGTCCACAACAAGAAGCTACTTGAACACCTTGAATTCAGGATGGGAGTAAAGGGAACCGTTCTCGAATGGTTTAGATCCTTCCTCCGGAACTGCACCCAGAGATTCTTAGTCAACAGTAATCTATCTGCTCCTTCCCCGATAACAATTGGAATCCCCCAAGGATCAACTCTTTCACCAACCCTCTTCAATCTCTACCTTCAACCGTTAGCTGAATTACTACGTACCGCCAACATCTCCTTCCACATGTATGCCGATGATACCCAGATCTACATCAAAATCTCATCTCTAGAGGAGATCTACTCTTTCAATGAGGCCCTAAAGCTGACTGTTCAATGGCTCGCCTGCAACCAGCTCAAACTAAATTCAGAAAAAACAGAGTTTCTTCTGATCTCCCCCCCTAAAAGTAACACTGACATCCGGGAATGGACCAAATCGATTGCAGCACTAAACTGCGCAGCGACCATAGTGGAATCTACCAAATCTCTCGGAATAATCCTAGACAGTAACCTGAATATGCAAGACCACATCAACTTGATGGCTAAAAGTGCCAGGTTTCACCTGAGCTACCCAAGGAAACTAAAACCTTCCCTTGATGCCTAAGACCTAAAAATGGCAGTTCAGGCATTAGTTATCTCCAGAATCGAATACGGATGCTCAACCCTTTCTGGCCTGTCCAAGATCTCCACGGCCCCCCTAAAAGCTTGCCTCAATGCGGCCGCCAGACTCTTAACACACTCCAAAAACTTCGACCACATCTCACTGCATCTGAAGGCGCTGAACTGGCTTCCTCTTGAAGCCAGAATCCAACTCAAACTGGCATGTATCACCCACAAAGCGCTACACACGAAATCCCCTGCATATCTCGCCCAGAAAATCATGGTTTCTGGAGGAGCCAGAAACTCCCGGTCTGCCAGAGATTTTGTGCTCCAGCAACCCCGCTTCCGAAAGGAAAAAACGTACAATTGTGCTTTCTCTGGGGCCGCACCAAGAATCTGGAACTCACTGCCGTCTTTCATCAGAAGAATTCCCTCTTTGTAAATATTTAAAAAGGAAGCCAAAACCTTCCTAATGAGCAAGTTTCTCCCATATATCATGCATTGCACACACCGCTCAGCGGCTTTGTTTATTTTTGTTGCCGCTAGAGTTTGGACTGACTGGCTGCTATCCATCTTGTACTGACCTTGTACTCCCACAAATGTAATTGCTGAATTTCTCTGCATTATGATCTGAACATTGTATACACCCTGTTATTCCCCAAATATTTCACTTCCTTCTACCCCTCCTTATGTTTTTCTTTTTTTTACTATTTCATACTTGTATACAACCTGTTATTCCTGTAAAGCGCTCTGAAACCCTAACGGGTCACGTTCGCGCTCTATAAAACAAGAAAGAAAGAAAGAAAGAAAGAAAGAAAGAAATGAAAAGGCTGGGAAAATGTGCACTGCCCTTCTTGACCTTGTGATCAAATTTGATACGCACCCATTCACCCTACTGCAACTTGACCTCTTTAGCAGCTTTCTTTTTCTCATAATAAACCTTGTTTGTCCTTTTTGCCAATGTCAGGTTCTCCATAACTACAGTGGGAAACCATTTACTTTCCATTTCAAAGGACATTCATGCCTTATTATCCTTGGTGAATGGCTCACATGCTCTCAGCAGTTTGAACGGACTATAACCAGTCACTGAGGGAGTAATTCTGTAAGCCCAGGTTAATTTGTTCACTTCTTTTTCCCAATTCCTTCCAGCATTTATCGTGGCTTGCACACTTGCCATAATCACACGATTAAACCTCTCTACACAACCATTGCTTTACGGATGGTATACTGCTGTGTGCACTGCATGAAGTCCATTCCTGACGTCAAATTTTTATTTTATCAGCCTTGAATTTTGGAACATTGTCACTTCACAATGTTTTTAGAATGCCTTCCCTCAGAAAGGTCCCTTCCAAAATGAAGCCACCAAATCATCATCCACTTTGTAATGGAATTCCACTTGGAATACAAGTCCTTGAGTACAGTGACATACTTCGGAACCCCCTCTTTGTCCAGATGGGGCCCAAAATACCCATAGCTAAAGCCTGCCAGGGACCCTCTGGGATTTCTAACATCCTTCAAAGGAGGTCTCAATGTCTTCTGGGACTTGTCAGCATTAGCGCAGCTTCTACATTGTTGTACAAATCTTTCCATTTCTGTGTCCAAAATTGGCCACTAGTATGAACTTTTGACTCTTTTTGTGGATTTGGCTATCCCTAAATGCCCTTCATGCATTATTTCTAGTATCCTTTCCCTCAAGTGATGGGGAGGAATCACTTTATGCCCTCTCAACAAAAATTCCGTTGCCAAAAACCAATAGCTCCTCTCTGAGTTCTCAAAATTTCTTAGTTTCCTAATTTAGTTTGCTTTTGAGAGGCTACCCTTCCAACACAAATCTCTTAATGTCCACCATGACATCATCCTCTTTGTTATTTCCCATCCACTCATTCTCCAGAAAGGCCTTAACTTCTTCACTAATCACAGCCAAACTGTACTCGTCCCATTCATCCTGCAACAGGACTTGGTTCCGCACAGGCGACCTGCTCAAAAAATCTGCCACTTTATTTTTCCAACCAAGATTGTACTCCACATTATAAGTGTAGTCCAGTAACTTAAGTGTCATCCTTACCAAGCGGAGAGCTGTACATGCAGACTCTTCAGTTGTTAACACCTTCACCAAAGGTTTGTGACCCGTGTGCACATTAAACTCAGAGCCCCGCAAATACTGTCTAAACTTCCCCATTGCCCAGACAAATGCCAACACCTCCTTTTCAATGACGGAATATTTTTCCTCCATAGGAGATAGAGAACTCGAAGCAAATGCTACCGTATCCTCCACCTTTTTCCCAGCTTTAGGTGACACCTGGCTCAATACTACCCCTAAACCCTTACCACTGGCATCCATGGTGAGGATGGTATTTGCTTGCAGATCAAACCCATGTAATTAAAGCACCTTACAAATGTCTTTCTTAATGCTCAGAAAATCATTATTCAGTTCCTCATTCCATTCAAAGGCTTTAATTTAAGTTCCTTAAGAAGTTGACGCAACCCACATTTTTTTTTGCGAAATTAACATATTTGTAATAATTATTTTTCAAAAAGGCCTAAGAAGGACCTAACCTCGTCCCTGCATGTTGGTGCAGGTACATTACTTACAGCATCTATGATTTCTTTCATCGTAAAAATTCCATCTTCACCGACTACATTTCCTAGGTAAGTCACAGACTTCATGCAGAATTTACATTTGTTCCATTCCGCTGTTAATCTGTTCTTCCTTAAAATTCCCAAAACATCCCTTAACTTTCCATCATGCTCCTCTTTACTATTTCCCATTACTAGGATGTCATCCTGGAAGTATGTAACACCTCTTTGGTTCCAAGACAGCGTCTGCATCAACCTCTGGAAGACTGCAGTCATTGAGGCCAGCCAAACGGCATACACAGAAATCTGTAGCAATCAAAAGGTATGATAAACACTGTAACCTTTGTCCTAGTATGGTGAAGAGCAATTTGATGGTAAGCTGAGGATAGGTCCATGGTGGAAAACCCTCTTACATCTTTGGTCTCAGCCAATAATTCATTAATCTTTGATAGAGGGAACTTCTCTACAACAATGTTTATGTTTAGGTCTTGTAAGTCTGCACATAATCTTATGGACCCATTGGCCTTCCTTGCTAAAACCAGTGGGGACAGGCATTCTGCACAATTTATTTCCTCAATTATACCTTTTGGTTCCAATTTGTTAAGTTCCCTAGTCCCTTCCTCCTTTAGTCTCAAGGGAATGTTCCTCACCTTGTAGCACACAGGAGTGGCACCTTCTTTGAGTCCAATTGTATGCACAAACCCTCTAAACTTTCTAATATCATCAGAAAACACTTCTGGAAAGTCCTTTTTCCATGCCTCTTTTTTATCCAGATTTTGTGTCTCAGGTAATAAAACATGATTCCTGCTATTGGGTTCTAAAATCATTCCCAATGCCTTTTGGTCCTTCCAACCCAACTTTGAGGAGCCTACTTCTGATACATATAACTTTCCCCATATGGTTCACTTCCTGATTTCAAATTCTAGTACCTTGTACCCCAACATGGAATTCTTTGACCAGCAAATGTCACCGGTTGAATATCTGACTCAACCAAATCATTCATCAATCAATCAATCATGATGTATTTGTAGAGCGCAACATCACCTGTGAGGGCATCCAGGTGCTGAGATGTGGTTTTACCGTCGAAGAGCCAGGTCTTGAGCTTCTTCCTAAAGTCTATCAGCGAGGGTGATGTGCGGATGTGTTGGGGGAGGGTGTTCCAAGACTTGGCTGCAAGGTGGGAGAAGAAGAGTCCTCCGGTGCGGAAGCGGCAGATGCATGGTTGTCTGTGCAGGGTTGAGGTGGGCAGAGCAGAGGTTCCTGGAAATTTGATGGAAGTTCAAGCTGTGGTTCATGCATGCAGGTCCTATGTCAGTAAGAGCTTTGTAGGCGTGGGTCAGGAGTTTGAATAGGCATCTTTTCTGGATAGGGGGCCAGTAGAGGTCTCGTCTGGTGCTGGGTGATGTGGGTACTTTTGGACAGGTCGAGGGTCAGTTTGGCTGCTGTGTTTTTTATCATCTGAAGTCTTCTGATGAGTTCGCTGATGGCGCTTGTATAGAGTGCATTACTGTAGTCCAGACAGCTGGTGATGAGGGCCTGTGTCACTGTTTTCCTTATGCTGATGGGGAGCCATTTAAAGATTCTGCAGAGCATGCTGAGAGTGTGGAAGCAGGCAGAGGAGATGGAGTTCACCTGTCGTTTCATGGAGAGTTTGCCTTCCAGAATGATGCTGAGGTTGCGAGCATGGTCTTTCAGTGTGGGGGTGGGTCTGAGTTCCGATGGCCACCAGAGGTCATTCCAGAGGGTGGTGTGGCTCCCGAAAATGAGTAGCTCTGTTTTATCCGTGTTGAGCTTAAGGCAGTGGTCCATCATCCAGGCTGAGACATTTTTCATGCAGTTGTGGAAGTTGGATTTCATGGTGGTGGGGTCAGCTGAGAGCGAGAGGACAAGCTGGGTGTCATTGGCGTAGGAGATGATGTTAATATTGTGGGTCCTGAAAAGGTCTGCTAGCTTCATCATGTAGATGTTGAAGAGGGTTGGACTGAGGGATGAACCTTGAGGGATCCTGCCGATGGTGCGCTTGCGTTGTAAGGTGAAGGGAGGAGGCGGATTCTCTGGGTGTGCTCCGTGAGGAACGAAGTCATCCATCTAAGAGTGTCCTCTTTGATTCCAAACTGGTGTAGACATTTGAGAGAGTGTGGTGCAGAGATGGTGTTGAAGGCTGCGGAGATGTGGAGGAGGATCAGGGTGGCTGAACCTCCTCTGTCGAGTAGGGGGTGGATGTCATCTGTCGCAGCGATCAGTGCCATCTCGGTGCTGTGGTTGGCTCTAACAACTGATTGGGAGGGGTACAGCAGGTTGTTTTTCTCCAGGTGTTCAGTGAGTTGGAGGTTGATGGCTTTCTCGAAGGCCTTGGCAGGAAGCGTGAGAAGCAAGATGGGGCGGTAGTTCTCAATATCTCTGGGGTCTGCGGAGGGTTTCTTGAGGGGGGTATGACCTCTGAGTGTTTCCAGGCATCTGGAAAGGTGGCTGTGGTGATTGAGGCATTGGGGATGGTGGTGAACTGGTGGCTGATCTCATCGCTTCCAAGGTTGGAGAGTCAATGGGTACATAGGTCGGAGTGTGCTCTCGAGTGGATCGAGTTCATTAAGGTGGTAGTGTTTGGTGTGCTGAGCTGTTCTCATTGTAGTGAGTGGGTGGTCAGTGGGGGTAATCGTGCATGTGGGGGGCTGGAGAGGTCATGGGTTGACGATCAAAGTTTCTTTATACGGTGGCTATCTTGTTGTGGAAGTGGTCTACTAGAGCATCACAGAGTTCCTGAGAGGAGGGTATCTACTTTTTGGTGGTTGATGGCAAGTGACATCTCTGAAGATATTCTGGTTGGTGCTGACCTTGATGTGGTTTGCCAGGGTCTCCTTTTTTGCGCCTTTGAGTTGGTGGTGGTAGCTGTTGAGGGCAGATTTGAAGGTGGCTTGATCAGTGTCAGGTTATGCTGGTGCACCATTTTCTCTCTAGTCGTTTGCATCTGCATTTTTCTGTGCTGAGTTCTGGGATGGAACGGCTGGCTTATTTAGTAGATCAGTGCATTTTGGCTGGTTTGGTGGGGCGACTCAGTCGGCGACACTGGTAATTACCTCACATACTCACAAATTTATCACCCCACACATCCTTGTTAACAATAGTAAATGGGGAACCTGAGTCTGCCACTATAGAAATTTCCACTCCACTAATAAAAATCTTGCACTTGGGTTTGTTCTCTGATGCATTGTCAAAATTCAGAACAGGACATTCCATGCATAACACACCTTCATTATCACTCACATCACTGTTATCTGAATGATCTGATTCTGTTTTTTCAGACACATATTTTACAGCTTGATTAGGTTTCTTGCTCTTCCTCCTGCAAACTTTGGCAAAGTGTCCAATCGCCCCACAATAAGAACATTTGACTTTAATTGCAGGACAGGTCTTATCCCTTGCTAGGTGTTCCTTACTCCCACACGAAAGGCAAACCAGTATCTTATCTTAGCCTTCCAATTTTGCAGCACCCTGTACTTTGTTTATTATCTTATTCTTTTTCTTTTCTTTTACCGAAGTGACTTTACAAACTACACCTTTATCCTTACTACTGGTAGAAGCACTTACAGCCTTAGCACACCTTTTTGTTAGCTCCCCTTTCTTTACGATCCATTACATCTTTTGAGAATGAATCGCCGCTAACCCACAATCTTCCTTGCAAGTTGCTATCATTTGTGTGTGTAATTATTTAGCCATGTATCAGTTCATCATGAAGTGTCTCAAACTTGCAAGACACTGCCAATTTTTTCAGTGCAGAAACAATGTCTTCAATGGGTTTATGCTTTTCCTGCTTCCTTTGAAAAAATTGAAGTAGTCAATAGCAGCGCATACTGCTCATAGCAATTATCTATATCTTGCAGTGCATTTCTAAAAACATCCCCATCAGTTATAGAGCTTACTTTCTTCTCCATCTGACCATATACTCTTAGACCTTCCGATCCTAAACTATGAAGTAGTATTTTCTTTTTTCTTGAAGCAGAAAATTCTTCTGAATTTTCCTCTTCTATTGCTGACATACAGGGCCAGATGTACGACCCTAAATTGCATGCGCAAACAAGTTTGCGACCCGTTTGCGCATGCAAAATGTTACAGGGCCATGTACAATTCCTAAATAGCGAGTCACAATTTATTTGCAACTCGCTAATTAGGAATTGCAAGTCGCTATTAGGAAGGGGCGTGCCAAGGGCGTACCTTCCTAATAGCGAGTCTCTACCCTATGTAAGAATGTTTTGCAACCGCAATTGCGGTCGCAAAACACTCGCAAATTACCGCCCTCTTCATGATGGTGGTAATGGAGTCGCAAATGGGAAGGGGTCCCCAAGGGACCCCTTCCCCTTTGTAACTGGCTCCAAAAATATTTTTTAAGGGCAGGCAGTGGTCCCAGGGACCATTACCTGCCCTTAAAAAATGAAACGAAAACGTTTAATACATTTTTTTTTTTAAATGCATCCAGTTTTCCTTTTAGGAAAACGGGCTGCATCTAAAAAAAAAACCTGCTTTATTGAAAAGCAGTCCCAGACATAGAGGTCTGCTGAGCCCAGAAGGCCACCATCCCTGGGAGAGCCAGCCATGCCCAAAGGGGTCGCAAATTGTGAGTGGTTCATTAATATTCATGAGCCTCGCATTTTGCGAACCCATTGGGAATCGCTAACAGTGTCTCTGACACTGTTGTACATTTGCTGTTGCGACTCGCAAATTGGGACTCGCAATTTTTCGCAATTTGTGAGTCGCAAAAGCAAATGGTCGTACATCTGGCCTATAGTTTATAAACTATTCTTTCCACTCCAGTTATTTCATTTGGGAATCACTCAGTAGTGGTAAAAATGGCAAGGGTGGAGTGAGAGAGAAGGTTTGAGCACACATAGCTAATTTATAATATTGAATAATAGCTTAAAACAACAAGCACTATAACATGCAAGTTCAGACAGCCCACTACTGAATAAATATCTACAGCACAAGAGGTACATTTTGACCTACTATTGCAACAATAAAACATTTCATTCAGTATTCACTAAGCAGCAGGCTCTAATAGTTCACCTATACTCAATTACCCTTTAAAGAATGTACAGAACATGACTAAAATTCATTACAACTGTTCACACAATATTTAAATTGCCAAGGATAGATAAATTATGGTGTGCACATCACCGTAGATGTGTACAAAGAGATTACCGGCTGATTCAGCGTAAGGATGTGTCAGCAGCTTTAGAGCTCTACTGGATGCAGAAATGGTGTGCACATCACCCTAACTGTGGAGTGAGAGATGTGTCGTAATCACTTTGTCCTTGAATCGACTATGGTGTGCTCATCAATGTAAAGTTAAAATCCAGGATCAACAGCCTGAAGAATGTAGGAATGTCATGATCACAACCGAATGCGAGTTGTGCGCATCGCCATGAAGGCTGGAAAGCGCAAAGAGGTCCTGAACAATGGTGCGTCAAACCATGTGAAAATAACACTAGTGCGCTTTAACACAAGGTGTGTGTATCAAGGCAGAATTGGGAGTGCTACTAAATCCTCTGAAAGCACTCACAGCAGCTCGCTATTAGAAGGTGTGTGCATCACTCCAGTAGCAGGAACCCTTGAAGGAGAGGATTCTCACATGGCACTCGCGGTGCCTACACTTCTAATATGGCTGTCACTGGTTAGCGGTCGAGGCAATGCCCCAATGGTAATACAGATGTGCAAGCAGAATTGCGCATGCACTAGAGTTCTTAGGACGCAGCTGCTCTGGTGAAGGAAGCTCGAGGCTGAGCTCAAGCGTGGCCTTAAGCTTACATTTTTTTACAAGTCACTAAAATTAAATAAACATGTTAGCACAGCTGGTTGGCACCATCTGCTCTCCTGGCACATCAACTTGGCATCGAAATAGGGCTTCACCATGCTGGGCCTGTCTGGGCATGTTCCTTTCGAGATGCGGAGGGTGGAAGCACTGTGGATAACCTGTCGTCAAATCTGTAGTAACTGTTTCCATAGCACCTCGACTGTATCATTGTTGGAAAGTGGGTTATTGTTAGTGGTAAATATGCATCTACCACTGGCAATAAGGCCAGTAACACGGTCTGGGGCTCAATATAGGTCTCAATAAATTATTCCCTGCTCAACCCTTGGTAGCTTGGCTGCGAGCAGGCATGCTTAATTTGGGAGACAGGTACGAAAAGCATTTAGAAACACCAATTCAGCAAATAATTCAGACATACCACACAATAAAATCCCACAACCCTTTATACAAATAGGAAATACTTTTATCTTTAAAATGACACTAAAATGACAAATATCCAATGCAGGGAACTAGAGATATGAATTTTGAAAGATTCATCACTTTCTAGCACTTAGAAATCTATAGCGCAACCCTGGGACTTCTGGTCGCACGTGACGGGGACAAAGTCAAAGTTTCAGGCCAACCGCAATGGTGCCCTGCTCGAATACACTAAGGGGTCGATTTTTAGTCTAGGGATCTTCCGACCGCCAGACTCGTGGTGGGTCGGCGGTCGTACAACATTATTACCCTAGTGCTCTTGCCGCCCTGGGACCGCCGACATCACCAGGGAACCGCCATTCCCTGGCGGTGGCGCAGCTATCCAAAGGCATCCATATGCTTGGCAGGACCGCCGTGGTCCCGCCAAGCATATTATGAGTTTCCTCTCCGCCAGGGTTTTCATGGCGGTTTCTCCTCCATGAAGACCCTGGCGGAGAGGAAACAAAGGGAGCCCTACAGAGCCCTCTTGTGCTTCACGCCATGTGGATGCACACAGGGGGACATAACATGTGCCCCCCTGTGTGCATGCACAGAAATTCCAGTATGGCATGGACTTCTCAGTCCATGCCATGCTGAAACTCATTTTGATGTTCCCATTGCGGTGCCTATTGTATAGGCACCGCCATGGGACTGCCAAAGGAATCGTGTTGTATTAAAATGTTACAGTACAAGTAATGTATGTTGGTGTAATTTTGTAATGTTCAAGATCAAATACTAACATGTTCTTCTTTGTTTTTCTTTTTCCAAAGTGGATGGAGTTCAGCGACATTGTTTGTCTCAAATCACTTTTCTATGATAGATTTGTTAGTCATAAGGAAACTAATGCACCCATTCACTCACACATACAAGACCTCATACACTCATTTACACACCCATGAATGCACGCATACACCCATTCACTCACTTATACAGCTACTCACACTGACCATTACATACACTCATCCACTGTTTCACTCACCCTTATTCAAACTGAACCACCCATTCACTCACCAAATAGACACTGATGCACCCATTCACTCACATATACACACACTTATACACCCACTCCTCACTCATACATGACTAATACACCCACACATCCACTAATTCACTTACCAAAACTAGCACGAATACATCCATTCACTCAGGTATACATGCACTATTGCACCTATTTACTCACTGATTCAATGATCCATGCAGCACTCATGAACTCATTCAGTAACCTATGTACTATTTATGCACTCATTCCAACATCCATGCATCACTTATGCACTCATCCAATCATGTATATACCACTCATGCACTCATTCTGCTATCCATACATCTCTCATGTAGTCATCTGATCATCCATGTACCACTCATGCACTCATTCAATCATCAATGCCACACTCATGCGCTCATCCAATCATGCCTCCACCACTCATGCACTTATTCAATCATCTACTTACCAGTCATACACTCACCCAATCACCCAGGCACTACTCTTGCACGCATTCAAATTAGCAAGTCACTACTTATGCACTCATGCAATCACCCAGGCACTACTTATGCACTCATGCAATCAATGAGGCACTACACCTGCACTCATGCAATCAGCCAGGCACTGCTCATGCACTCATCCAATCACCCAGGCATGACTCTTGCACTTATGCAATCACCCAGGTATGACTCATGCACTCATGCAATAACCCAGGCACTACTCATGCACTCGATTCGATTTTAAAGCTTTTATTCGGTTAAATAAATCAACCATATAAGCTGTACAGACATGAAAAAAACTCCATCTACAAGATAAAACCGTGGGATAAAAAGTGCAAGTACATCAAAGTGCGTAGACATGTTAATACAAATACAAAGTACAAATACATGAATCACATGAGGTCCCAACATTACTAGGTCTAATATTTGTTCCAATTCAAAGTGCAAATGCATATAATAAAATTACATATTATTACAAGATACACATAGAACATACAATCAAATGTCAATAATCATTGATTTCCTGGTACTGATAGATTTCAGAAGAAAGGTAGCTAGATAAAAACACAAACATGGGTCATCCAATCTAAAAAGTAAGTTCAAGGCATCTGAGGTGGATCTTGTATTGTAGTGTAGGAAAAAAGGTTTTAAATAAAATTTCCTAAGATGAGAATAAAAAGTGCAAAATAGTAACATATGGCAGCAGCTTTGTCGTGAAACTCCATCACATGGGCATACATGGACAGAGCACTGGTTCATAAATGGGAAATTAACAAGGTGGTGTGCGATACCCAATCTTAAACGTGTCAGCACAAATCGATGCGAAGCTCTTGTCACGAATGACAGATAAGTTTGGAAACCCTGTTTAAGGTCCAGTTGCAAATAAAAAAGAAAAGTTGATTGACTCTGGGTGACACGTAAACGAGCCTCTATTTTATTAGCTAACAAAGTCGATTTAATCTCGGCTCTTGCAACAGACAAAATACACCCAGGATCCAATCGAACATCACAGTTAAATAAAACTTTAAACCAATAAATGATATAATTAAGCCAGGGTATTCTTAAGCAATTCTCTAGTTTCAGACAATCCCGTATAATTGATTGGGTAAATAATGTCTCCTCTTTTGACCATATAGATTTCCATAATAAAAGGGGTCGTGTTAAAGCCAGATCTGAGATATATTTAATGCCCACCTCACGGTGGATCAATTCAGTGGAGGCAGATGAGGGGACACAAAGCAAACGTTTTAAAAACGAATTTTCAATTTGTTGTAATGTATTACCCTGAAAGTAACCCCAAACACCTGCCCCATAAAGAGCTGCAGTAACGCATCGTGACTCATAAATTACCAACATATCTTTAATTCGTCGGTTGCCCAGTTTGGCCGCAAATCTAAAAATACCATTAATGTTTCTAAGCATCTTAGAGCAGGCATTTTCCTGTTCCTGGGCCCATGACCTATTCCCTGCAAAAGTAATACCCAAATAACAAAAAGTCTTAACTATCTGAACCTTAGAGCCTTCGATAAAGTAAGAACTAGATGTGATAGGGTTCCTACCACAAACCATGACAAAAGTTTTGGATTTGTTAATTAAAAGTTTCCTTTTAGTAATAAAAGCAGTAAAATTATCAATAAGACGCTGTAGCCCAATAGGAGTACGAGAAAGTAGAACCGCATCATCGGCATATAAAAGAATTGGGATTGGCTTCCCGCCCACCCTAGGGGCATCTGACTCAAACAGTTTCAGGGCTGCGTCAGCTTCATTGATAAACAATGAAAAAAGTAATGGAGCTAGGACGCAACCCTGTCGGATGCCTCTTTTAACTTTAAAAGGCGGGGTATATTCGCCTAAATGGCCGTACCGCACCCTGCTAGACAGCTCCTCGTATACTCTGGCCAAAAAAATATTATCTCTTTGGGGGCACCCATATCTAACAATAAGGGCCATAGGATAGAATGATCTACTAAATCAAAGGCGCTGCTAAGATCAGCAAAACATAAATATAAATTTCCCTCCTTAGCTAATGTGTACTTGCCGATCAGGAGATCCAGGTTGACACACTGCTCCAGTGTGCCAACACCCTTTCTGAAACCATATTGCACTTGGGTAAGGACTGACTTTTCTTGTACCCAAGTTTCTAGTCTTGTTAGCATTACCCTACTCATGATCTTGATAGATGAGTCCAATAAAGAAATTGGACGATAATTGCAAACATCGGTCTTAACACCCTTCTTGTGAATTGGTATTATAATAGATTGGCCCCATGATAAAGGGAAATGGGTCTCAACGGCGACGTTAAAAACTCTGGTTAAAAACGGCGACCATAAATCCATTTCACTTTTATAAAGGTCTATCGGGACCCCGTCGGGTCCCGGGGCCTTACCCCCTTACTACTAGTTATGCCCTCAAATACTTCCTCTATACTAATTGACAGGGGCAATTTTGGCCATTCAACGGGATTTTGATCAGACACAGTGAGTTGTGCGTCTTTATCTGGTGGGTTAAAAATATTAGAAAAATGGGCTACCCAAGAGTTACAATTAATATAAGAATTAAGTTCTGGGATATGATCGTCCTTCAAAAAGGTACTATTAACTGTATCCCAAAAAAGTTTGTTATTTTTGGTATCGGCTGCCAGATTTAAGTCTTCCCAGGCTCTTTCTTGGAGTTCTGATTTCCTAATTTTTAGGGCTAAGGCGTATTCTGTGCGAGAAGCCTTAATTATATCTGGATTTCTTGGCTTACACCCTAAAACTTGTTTGAGACGGCCCAGAGCCCCGATACAATTATCATCAAACCAGCCTACCTTAGGTTTATAATTTCTACACGCTGGTTTCAATAAAAGATTTTCCGCGATATTATTAATCCTTGTAAAATTATCAAGTAGTACCACTGGGTCAACCTCATCCCCTAGACAAACTTGGATTTCATTCTGACACTGTGTAATGACATCATACTGAATTTTAGATGGGTCCTGACCAGCCCATTTTATCCGGACACCATTCGGTCTGATGGGAGCAATACATGGGCTGTGAGAGACACTAAAGATATTTTTAAAGCCCCAACATAATAAATACAAGGAAATACTATTATGATCACTAGTTGGTTGGACCGTTATCCAGGGGGGAGAGCATAAATGTGCACTATTACTGGAAATGATAATGTGATCGATATTGGACGTTGCATTCCTACCTGTAAATGTGGGACAAATCATATTATATTTATCGGTAGCACAATGCAGCAATTCCAAGTCCAGCTTAGCGATGGTACCATTTAAGGCCCTACCATATTCACAATGGGGAAAATGCATATAACAATCGTCTTCCATATCCCCCCTCCTGGGCCCACAAACTTTAGTTAAAGACAATGGACATATTTGAACATTAAAATCGCCAACCCAGAGAATAATAATCGGTTTCCTAATGGTACTAATCAACTTCTCAAGTTCCCTTTCTAGAGTATGAACAATAGAACTACGTAAGGAGTTAAACAAATTGTTGTAAAAATTAATCAGGATGACATCATTACCCATAATAGATGCCATCCACAAAATCTGAGCATATGTCCCCACGGAGATACAACCCTTAACTTTACATTTGTTCAAATTAATAGAAATCAAAATCAAAAGGCCACCCTTTGCTCTACCCGAGAGGGACGCCTGGGCTGGGAGCCAGTATGAGGTATAACCCTCTACATATATTGGATCGGTGCACCACGTCTCCTGTAGACATATAATATCATGTTGGGCCAAGATAAAATCAGACCATGATGGTGTGCCTATTTTGCTTTTAAGCCCAGCAATGTTCCATGTGGTAACTTGGTACCCCTTACCCATATTTGTTTCAAAGAATTCCTGAGGGTGTACTGCATATCCTACCTCTTTACTAATAATGATCGGTTCTACTAAAGTACATTCTGCGTTGCTAGGGGGGCTAGCTGTCCTTGAAACATAGGTAGAAGACATCTCGTCCTGCTCCATCATGCGTAGACCAGCCTTACTAATCATATTCTTGACATTTGGGTTTTCCGTTGTGGGACTTTTGTGTAGAGAACCATCCCGTACAACCTCACTAGCCTGCGTCGGTCCCTCACGTCAATCATTGGCATCCAAATTACCCAAAGCCTGATACCTATTAGATACTGGGATAGCAAAATTGATCAGGGGGGGATACCGAGAAGAGGCCAGCAGGGATCCATTTGGGGACCAACTTATATTTCCATGCGTCGCCCTCAGATGTCTATAAAAGTACCCCAGGGGGAAAAGGGTGGTATTGGATTCCAGCCGTAAAAACGATGGTGCATTATTAAGAGTATTTGATGCCCACCTAGGGGATCTAAAATTGATAATAATACAGTCCCCATCAATGCTTTTTCCCAAAGGCCCAATCCAGCCCACTCTACGAGTTGTTAAAATCTGGTTTATTCCTTCCATAGGGTAACCACAGTTGTTAGTCAACCAAAACACTACTTTATTCAAAAGTGAGCCATGTTCTTCTACCTGACCAATTTGAAGTTTCGGAACATTGGTCAGAATTGCGACTATAGGGGCTACATTCAGGAGGTAGATTTGCAACCGGGGCCTTTATCCTATCCCCATGAGTTGAGGCTCTAAGACCATCAGATTTTATAGGGTCAGATATTTTAGGATTGTCTGGTTTGTTCACTATTTGCTCCTTATAAGGTGATACAAACCCATTATTAGGAATTGGATTTCCAATTACTGTATTCCCATATTTTCCCCTATTTTCCGCTTGTGTAATGGGTGGCCGCTCCTTAAGGTATTTGCTACAATCACAACAATCATTGCCGATGGCCACCGTTGGAACAAAGGGGCCTGTAATAACATCCTTTTGGTGATCCCTAATTGAGTCTTTTTGGAGTTTACAATTAACTATATCCAACACTCCACTAATCTTATGAATTTCTCTAGCTAAAATGTCCAGTTTATCATAAAGCGGCCTTAGAAGCTCTAATACTTTATCGGAGATAGTCGCTAGTGTTAGATGTTGGGATATGGGATCTATGCAGCACAAGAAATCAGCAGGCGGTCCTGGCTTCCCAGTCCGAGTATTCTTGACATTCTTAGCTTTAGCCTTAGGATTGGAATTCCCCTGTTCTGTCGTATTCTTTCTACGTCCCCTAGTTGTTTTCGGTCGGGGCGGGCTATCGGGAGCAATCAAGTTAGGAGTCATAGATATTCGGGTAAAATCCCCACTAATGCCTCCTATAGAGATGTCGACCGGATTCAGCTCCTCAACCGCCAAGGAGTTGTTGGTTGATTTGCCGGATCCGCTCTCGCTAATGGGACAAAAAGGGACCTCATCCCCGTTTCCCTGGTCTACCCCCATAGAGCTTGAACCCATAGAGAGACGCTTCTCAGTACGGTCAATTTCCTCAGAGAGGACACTAACCGCTTTAACCAGGAATGAATCAATCGTAGTACATGATTTATCAATAAAAGGCTTAGTTATCTTCCTCCTTGCCATGGGGATACGATAAAATAAATATCCCTATATGGATGCTCTGCGAAGGAATGGGGATTTCTCCCCCAAATATAATGCAGTGGCTAAAAAAGATAAGGCTGGGAGACCAATACCGGACAATAAATTTTTTAACCTCATAGAATCTTAATGCCTTACGTCTTTGCTGACATATAATCAAAAGTCCCCTTAATGATTCTCTTGCAATGGGGTTTCGCCTCCAAAATAAAATACACAATAGGTTAGCTATAGGATGGTACGTGCTACACAGTATAGATTATTCTTCCACGGTAAACTCACTATACATAACCTATGGGGTTTTTAAACAACCCGCTGAAAATAAGATGTAAGATAGATAGACCTTAGATAAAAGTGTCATATACTAAAGGAAAACAATACATCAATAAAACTATTGGGTTACAATTCAGAAACCCACAAAGTCAAAACAAAACAGATCTATCTACCACGCATATATACTCATTATGATGGGACATAAAGTTTATATAGACCTTTAGTAATAAGGTGCAAAGTGCAAAAAGCTAATCCTTAAAGTGGCATGTGCTGAGCAAAATAGATATATAACATAGATATATAAAATCCCACGTATCACACACGTATCACACATAGAATGCAGTTTTAAAAATAGGAGATTAAAACCTAGAGGGAAATTAAGATGGTAATAAAAAACCAAGAACAATGACAACGGAAATACATTAAAATACACTGAGTCAATTGGAGTAACAAGCACCAAAATAAAAGTCGTCCGAGACAGTGTTCTATATCATCAAATGCTCATCGTTCAGTAAGGAAACATATCTATTAAACACAGAACTTATCCATTAAATTATATGTTCCAATGAGAGCGTCCAATTAAAGGAGGTGCTAAGAGTTGTAATTGCCTCAACATACGATCTAATACTACAAGTAACTGCTGACTATAAAACGACCTGCATCACCTTTACTTTCACAGTCTGGCTACCTCAATCGGTCAATAATATGGCCCTGCCCGGCCTCCTTCGGCCTCTGACGGGCGCAGACGGGCCCGCCCTTGGCCCGGGCTTCGCCCGCGCGCGTCCCGCGTTGCGGAAGGGCAGCCGCACCTTTATCCTCGCGGGTGGGGCTGGGGCAGCTGGGAAATGTAGGCCGTTCCCCTCACGGCAAGATGAAATAGACAGGAGCCGTTTCCCTCACGGCGGATGAGTCCAACTGCTCGGTGTGCGCGTCCCGCGTTGCGGAAGGGCAGCCGCACCTTTATCCTCGCGGGTGGGGCTGGGGCAGCTGGGAAATGTAGGCCGTTCCCCTCACAGCAAGATGAAATAGACAGGAGCCGTTTCCCTCACGGCGGATGAGTCCAACTGCTCGGTGTGCGCGTCCCGCGTTGCGGAAGGGCAGCCGCACCTTTATCCTCGCGGGTGGGGCTGGGGCAGCTGGGAAATGTAGGCCGTTCCCCTCACGGCAAGATGAAATAGACAGGAGCCGTTTCCCTCACGGCGGATGAGTCCAACTGCTCGGTGTGCGCGTCCCGCGTTGCGGAAGGGCAGCCGCACCTTTATCCTCGCGGGTGGGGCTGGGGCAGCTGGGAAATGTAGGCCGTTCCCCTCACGGCAAGATGAAATAGACAGGAGCCGTTTCCCTCACGGCGGATGAGTCCAACTGCTCGGTGTGCGCGTCCCCATGCACTCACCCAGGCACTACTCATACACTTATGCAATCAGCCAGAAACTACTCATGCATTCATCTAATCACCCAGGTATTATATATGCACTGATCCAATCAGCCAGGCACTACTCACACACTTATCCATTCACCCAGGCACTACTCATACACTCATCCAATCACCCAGGCACTACTCATGCAATTAGCCAGGTACTACCCTTGCACTCATGCAATAACCCAGGCAGCACTCATGCAATCAGCCAGGCACTACACATGCACTCATGTAATCACCCAGGGAGTACTAAAGTACACATCCAATCATCCAGGCACTATTTGTGCACTCATACAATCACCCACACACTACTCATGCACTCATCCAATCACCCAGTCACCACACATGCACTGATCCAATCACCCAGGCACTACTCATGCACTCATACAATCACCCAGGCACTACTCATGCAATCATACAATCAGTCAGGCACTAGTCATGCACTCATGCAATCACCCAGGCACTACTCATGCAATCAGTCAGGCACTACTCAAACACTCATGCATTTACCCAGGTACCACCTATTTACTCATCCAATCACCCAGGCATGGCTCATGCACTCATGCAATCAGCCAGGCACTACTAATGCACTCATGCAATTACCAAACCACTACTCATGCACTTATGCATTCAGTCAGGAAGTATGCATGCACTCATGCAATCACCCAGGCTATACTCATGCACTTATATTATCACCCAGGCACTACTGTTGCTCTCATGTAATCAGCCAGACACTACTCATGCAATCACCCAGTCACTACTCATGCACTCATGCTGTCAGCCAGGCACTACTCATGCACTCATCAAATCACACAGACACTACTCATGCACTCATGCAATCACCCAGGCACTACTCATGCACTCATAGAATCACTCAGGCACTACTCATGCACTCATGGATCATCCAGGCACTATCCATGCACTCATCCAATCACCCAGTCACTACTCATGCAATCCCCCAAGCACTATGCATGCACTCATCTAATCACCCAGACTCTACTCATGCACTCAAGCAATCAGCCAGGCACTACTCATGCACTCATGCAATCACCCAGGTAAGCAGTGTGCCCAATGAGCTAACTTTCTCTGTTCACCAGAGGGGCTGTATAAAACTAGACTTGGGCACAGATCAGAGAGTTCCGTGAAGTGACAAAAAAAACTCTGGTGCGCTCAGCGGAGTTCCACAAGCGGTGGAGTGAGGTAAGTTGTGCTGCTTGCGCTGATTTTTAGCACCGGGCATTTGGACCGTGCTGTGAAATCAGCACAAATGACACCACACACAGCACAGGAGGGCGCAGCTTCTTTCTGACGCTCGAGTATATATACTAGTCGAGCGGCAGCTTCCGCAACGCGAGCAGCAAGTTTCTCAATGTGAGCAGTAGTGACCTGCCACGACCGCCTGCATCGAGAAATCTTACCGTGAGGTGGTCTAGCATTGGATTTTTCTCTCTTGTGCTCACCAACTTAACATTGGCGTGCTGTGAGAGAGGAAAAACGCTGCTCTGCGCTACTCTGTAGAGTTTTTCGGAACTCTACAGCATGGAGTGGGAAAAACTCCACAAACTCTGCGAACAGAGCGGAGTTTACAGCCTAGGCCTATATAAAGCATTCCATACCTTTTTTGTAGGTTCCATTTTGGAGCGACAGCTATTTAATAATTACGGTGACTATTTGAAAGTATTGAAGTTTCTTCTGAGCCAATGGTTATGAAAGTTTAGCCTGAACAGCCTCATATGACTAGGTTATCATTAACTAACCAACCCCCTACTTTCCCAAAATTAATTTATTCCCATCTATTTGCATTGATTTCCAGAACTGCCGGACATATATTTTTAGGTGGAGTTTCTGCATGGATGTTAGGAATCTTTAGCCATTGGAAGAGCTGCTTCTGTTCCTGCTTCAAAAGGGCTAACATGCAATACCTTAATAATTTAAGAATCCTTCCAGTTCGGGAGAGATACACCTCTTTCTTCACCTGTCAAATTCACTTTTTTTAGGGATGATCCTAGGGTTACATTTGCTCCAGGAAAAGTATTAATAAGTGAGTTTAGTTTCTGGAAAAATTGGTTAGTGAACATGGAATTGATATAGAAAGAAAATTCAAAAGAGTCAAAATCTGCATTTTACCATTGCAACTCTACCAATAATAGAAGTGGTAGCTTACCCCTCCTTTCTAGCATATGTTATTTTATCTTAATAATTAGGGAAGAATAGTTCAGTTTATATATATATATCCTCATAAATCTGAGATATTTTAATTAACAGATACCTTACCAGATTCTTATGGTACGATGGCTGAAAATATTGAAGGAACAAGTTAGAACTGGTATTAAAGAGTCTTATTTCGGTTTTAGACACATTAACCTGGAACACTGACAGAGCTGAGAAGCATTGAAATATGCAAAACAAGTTATCAAAAACGGTCACTTCAGGTGGAATGAATAGCACCAGGTCATCAGCACATAATTTACGTTTTGGGACCCCATGAATTACTGCCTTCCCTTCCTCACTCTCCCCCAATAAACAAGCTAGAGGCCCTATAAATATGTCAAAAAGAGAGGGTTAAAGGAGACAGCCATGCCTGGTACTTCTAGTGAACTTTATTGGTTCTGAGACTCTACCTTTCAAGGCAACTGATGCCATAGGCCCCTCACATATCATGACTACTGACCTTAAGAGCTGATGCAGAAATTCCATTACTTTCAAATTTCTGAATTAATAACTTCCAGCTCACAAGGTCAGAAGTTTTTTCAGCATCTATGAACAGTATTACAGCAGTGGCCCAGCTAGCAGGAAAATAGTCTATGGCTTCCACTAAATAGTGCGTATTAAAATACAGTTGGCAGGCTGCCATAAATCCATTACCTCCTCATCCGTCTTCCTGGATGCAGTCCTCACACATGATACTTCTCCTTTCTGGCAGAACCAATTCCCTAGCTGAACCTCAAAAAGTTCCCCCAAGATGGCCCCCGTTACCCATGAGTCACCACAAAAGGGAGGAACAAACAAAGCACTTCCTGTTGTTTTCCTTTCTGGAACAGATTTGCCCTAGTCTGATGCTCGTCTGCTGGCTGCAGAAAGTGTTTGTTTGGTTTTATTGTTTTTTTCTGTCTTTTTCATCTGCCGTTTTGTTCTAATTTAGCGAGCAGGACTTTGTTTCTGCATTTCACACTCGCGCTTAGACATGGTGTGTTTTGCATCCCCCTGGGGTCCTGCTTAGCAGGGCTGTTGGGTCTTCACGGTCTTCATACGTGCCCTGCCCTGGGTGCTCTGATTTAGTGGGTGGGGCCCGGGGAATACATGCTTTATTGTTCTCTGCCCATACCATTCTGCATATAGCGGGCGGGGCTAACATGTTCTTCTGCTTTTGATGCCCTGCTTTAGCAGGCTTTTTTGTGCTCTTGCCAGGACTCATGGAGCGGTCATTTTGGCAGCCAATGGTGCTGTAGTTTGCTGAGCTTTTTTTCCCTGCTTGAAGCTTGGGGATTATATGGGTCTGGCTCCTCCCCCCTGTAGTCCTCTATGGGCGTTCTCCATGTGACCTTAGGTCATAGGGCACCTATTTATAGCCCGTTTTGGCTGGTGCTTTCTCAGTGTTTTGGCATTTTGGGAGGTTTGTCTGTGTTGCGTTCACATACTATGGAGCCTGATGTGGAGGTCGCTGGTCCTTTGGTGCAGCTCTCTTTGCTGTCCCTGCAACACTTGATTGAAGCTGCGATTGAGGTGGCTTTCAAGGCCCGGGAAGGGCAGCCTCCACCTAAACTTCCCAGGAAAGAACTGGTGGAGCCTGAGGATGATCCTGAGGAGGAGTGTCTGCGGGGGCGGTATGTTCAAGGTCCTGAGATGGCCGATCTTTTACAGCATGTTTGGGAAAACTTGAGTCTCCCTGCCACTTGTCCATCGGCTGATGAGGATGATTTTTTGGCAAATTATCAACAGGCGGAGCCTGAAACTGTGCCTTTACATAATGCGATCCGTAGAGTGCTGTCGCATGAGTGGAAGGAGGTGGACAAATCAGCCTTCCCTTGGTTTCTATGAAATGAAATGAAATTGGGTATTTATAAAGCGCGCGGATACTCACAGAGAGTGTCCCGGCGCTAATCTCAACAACTGAAACAGGAAGAGTCCCGCCCCGACACCATAGTGTTATTGTTGGAACAGCCATGTTTTAAGTTGTTTCCTAAAAGACTGCAGATCCTGTGTCAGTCTAAGGTAGAGGGGCAATTCGTTCCACAGACGAGCAGCCTGTACCTGAAATGACCGTCCTCCTATCCGAGATCTCGTGAATCACCATGAGGGATTGTCTAGAGGAACTTAGGACCCGTTGAGGCTGATAACGTTGGATCCTATTTCTCAGGTAAACCGCACCCGTATCATGGAAGGCACGGTAAGCGAGCACTAGGGCCTTAAACTGGACCCTCTTTCTCACCGGGAGCCAGTGTAGCGCCTTCAGGTGGGACGACATGCGCGTTCTGGGGTGTACCATAAGAATAGCTCTGGCTGCAGCGTTCTGGACAACCTGCAGTCGATTGAGCAAATACTCTGGCAGCCCCAGATACAAGATATTTACGTATCCAGCCTTGATGTAATTAAGGCTTGCACTACGATCTTACGGGATTCCACCGGGAGAAGGGGAAGGAAGTTTTTTACCATTCTTATCAAGCCGAAGCAAGTACCAGCGACAGCTTGAATTTGGGACTTCATCGTTAGACTAGTATCCAACTTGACTCCCAAGTTTTTAACCGTGCTGACTGGGGTCGCAGGAGGGGACATGTCGCGGGGCCACCATAAATTCCAGTCAGCACAAGGGGGCAGCCGAAAAAGATGATTTCGGATTTTTCTGGATTACACTTGAGTTGGTTAAGTCGCATCCACGAAAAGACCTCCGTTAAACATTTATTTATCTCCATTCCACGAAAACTCGGACCTTTGTCACAAGTGAACAGGAGTTGTGTATCGTCGGCGTAGGAAATAATCTTTGCTCCGTGCAATTCTGCCAGACATGCAAGTGGGGCCATATAAATATTAAAAAGTGTGGGGCTCAAAATAGAGCCCTGCAGGACCCCCACTTGCATTGGAGGCATGGCCGCTGTAAAGGGCGGGGACCAAATTTCCTGCTGCTGCTCAGTAAGGAAGGAAGCAAACCAATTGTACACCGTGCCCCCAACACCACACTCCGCTAACCTGCGCAAGAGCCGGTCATGGGGCACGGTGTCAAAGGCTGCGGATAAATCCAGCAGTATCAACACAGCACTGCCCCCCTTATCCATCTGAGTTTTAATGGTTTCTGAGACCTCCAATAGGGCTGTTTCTGTGCTTAGAGTGGTTCTAAAGCCAGATTGACTGTCATGAAGCACATGGTTTCCTTCTATATAGTCTGTTAGCACGGAGTTAACGTACTTCTCTAGAACCTTTGAAAAGAAGGGCAGCAGGGAAATGGGCCTATAATTGGATGCGACCGCAGGGTCCGCTGTAGGCTTCTTCAGGAGGGGGATAATTTTAGCCCTTTTCCAGCAACTAGGTACCATTCCCTGTCCAAGCGACGAGTTAAGAACTGAATTAATTGCAGAGTTTAAAGGTTCCGCAATATTCTTCAGGATTTTTGCTGGACAGGGGTCAGAAGGAGAGCCCGACTTCAGAGTTACCATGATATCCAAGGACTTTTCTAAGGAAATAGTGGGGAATTGAGTAAGTGAGTAACTAACCCCCGAGGGCGGGGTACTCAATGTCTCAACAGTTTCGGCTGTGCCCATAGGGGCAAATGACTGTCGAATCAGATAGATTTTGTCATGAAAGAAACCAGCCATCTGATGAACCCAACTGAAGGTGGGAGTAAATGCCTTGCTCACAGCACTGGGGCATGAGAAATCCTTAACAATTTTAAAAATGTCCTTGCTTTTATTAGCAGCCCCTTTTATTTTTAAGGTAAAGACATTTTTCTTTTCAGCGCGCACATCGTTAAAATAAGCTTTCAAGGCTTGCTTATAGATGGCTTTGTCCTTAGAGTCAAACTTGGTTCGCCACACTCTCTCTAATCGTTTACAGGCACTCCTACTTTTCCTGAGAGTCTCTGTAAACCATGGCGCAGATGTGCGGCCAGTAGTGGCTTTACGAGTTGAGGGGGGCGCCAACACCGCGACCTGTTCTTCAAGCCACTTCTCTAGGCTAGGGGCATCGATTTCTGGGTTTCCACTAAAGGGAATCGGGTGCTTACCCAGAGCTATCTCCAGGCTGTCAGGCGTAACCTGATTAAAGGGTCTGAAGATGCAGCAAGGGAGCTTATGCCACCATTATCTGGTAGACAAGTTTGCCGAGGAGTTTCCATCGGTGGTTAAGGTGGATAATCTCATGGCTAGCATGTCCACTCAGGGGAATGTTGTTTCCGAGGACGCTTCCCCCGATGCAGTGGATAGGAAGATGGATGGTGCGGTTAAACGGTGTTATGCTGCCACCAATTTTTCTGTTCATGTGAACACTTACACTACTTACACTGTGCAGTCCTTGCTAATGGACTTTCAGACCTTGTCAGATCGTATGTCTGAGGGTTCAGATTGTTCAGATCTGCTGGCACTGATGGAACAACAGGTTTGCTTTTTGTCTGATGTGTCCTTTGACAGCTTGTGTGCTTCTGCGGCTACTTCTGGGGTGGCTGTTGCTGCTCGTAGACATCTGTGGATGTGCAACTGAAAGGCTGATGCTGCTCAGAAGTCTGTTTGATGAGGCTGTCCTTTGAGGGTGCTAAACTGTTTGGCTAGCAGCTTGAGGAGATGTTGAAGAAGTCAGTGGAGAACAAGAAGTTGATGTCACCAGCAAGACCCTTTATGAGAGGCAGGTGTTTTGCGTTTAAGAGGGCTTTTCCCTCCGGCTCTGCAAAGGGTTCTGCCCAGCCCTTTCGTGGTAGGGGTCACAGCCGGGCACCCTGTATCCAGACAAATCCCAGCTCCAGTCTTCCTTTTCTGTTGCCAACCCCCAGTCTCCCAAAGCATGACTGCCAGCATGCCTTTCCAGGGAGGGCGCCTTCTGGATTTTCAGGACCAGTGGGGGAAGGACGTGTTGGATTCCTGGGCCTTGCAGGTCATGTCCGAGGGGTATCGCTTGGAGTTTTCAGAAAGTCTGGGTTCCTTCTTCTGTGAGACTCCTCTTCCACAAGATCCAGTGTGTCGCCTTGCCCTGTTGGATGGGATTCAGCAGCTCCTGGACATGGGGGCAGTGGTTCAGTTTCCCCCGAGGGGACACTGGCTGGGCTTTTACTCCATTCTTTTTTTGGTCCAGAAGGTTACAGGAGACTATCACCCTGTGTTGGACTTTAAGGCTTTGAACCAGTTCCTGGTTGTTCGAACTTTCAAGAAGGTCACCCTACAGAGTATCTTTCCACTGTTGAGTCCTGGCCAGTTCCTCGCATCTTTAGACATGCAGGATGCTTATTTGCACATCCCAATCTGTCCTCTGCATCAGCAATACCTAAGGTTTTTGGTGGAGGCCCGCCATTACCAGTTTCTCTCCCTCCCCTTCGGGGTGGCATCAGCTCCCACAGTTTTCACCAAGCTGCTGGCTCCCCTGGTGGGTATTTTGCACTCTTGCGGTATTTCTGGTTTTTCCTTACCTCGACCACTGGTTAATTGCCTCTTCTTCTCTTTCTAAGGCTTGCCAAGATGTCGAGGAGGTGTGTGTCCTTTTGCGCATGCATGGATTTCTGCTCAACACCTCGAAGTCCCACCCGCATCCATCCCTGTCTGTCCGGATGGACTTGGGGGAGGTTTTTCTGGCTCCTGCGCGGAGGGACAAGCTAATGTTGCACCTGTCTTCCCTACAGTCTCTCCCGTCTGCTCCAGTGATGCTGTGGGTCAGGAGTCAGGGAGAAATGGCTTCCACTCTGGCTCTGGTTCCCTGGAGCCAGCTGCATCTCTATCCCTTGGTGCATCATGTTCTGTAGCACTGGAATCCAGTGATTCAGGATTTCAAAGCCTGGATTCATGTTACTCGGCGGTGGTGCGGGACCTGCAGTAATGGTTGAACCCGGCCAACCTTAATGAGGGTAATCATTTGTGTGTTCCCCCTCCAGTGATCATCTCCACTGATGCCAGCGGTCTGGGGTGGGGAGCGGTCCTGGGGTCTCTTTGTGGAGCAGGGTGTAGTTTCTCCATTCTTCCAACTGGAAGGAGCTGGCTGCAGTTCGTGCAGCTCTGTTTCATTTCCTCCCTTCCATCAGGGGTCAGGCGTGTGTATCCAGACTGACAATCGGGTCACGAGGTCTTATGTTTGTCATCTAGGGGGGATGGTTCATTCCCTCTTTGTCCTGGCCAGGGAGGAGGGGTTATGGGCAGAGCAGAATCTTCTTTATCTGGCTTCAGTCTATCTTCCGAGGCAGGAGAATTGGCCTGCAGACCAGCTCAGTTGGCGGTTTCTGAAGTCAGTGTCTCGGTGTCTCACCCCCTCGGTCTTTCGGGAGGTTTGTCTGAGGTTCCGGTTCCCCTGGCTGGACCTGTTTGCCACCATGGACAATGTCCTTCTTTTCCTCTTCTGCTCCTTGATTCTGTCTCGGAAGGCCTGGGCCACGGATGTCCTTTCGATTCCCTGGCCAGGGGATCTCCTGTATTTTTTCCGCCGATCCCCTTGATTCCCAGGGTGTTGCAAAAGGTGATCTCCGACCATGCTCGGGTTCTTCTGGTGGCTCTGGGGTGGTCGAGGCGGCCTTGGTTCCCTCTGCTTCTTCAATTGTCAGTGAGTCCTCTCTGGGTGTTTCCTCTGTTTCCCTCTCCTCTGAGTCATTCCATTCTGGAGCATTGCTCCCTGCAGCATCTCAATCTGGGCATCTGGCTGCTGAGCAGTTGAATCTATTGGATATGGGTTGTTCTAAGGCTGTTGCCACCTCCATCCAGTTGTCCCACAAGCCGTCGACTCGCAAGTCGTAGGCTCGCCATTGGGGTCACTTTGATAAGTGGTGTCATTCTAAAGGTTTGGTTTCCTCCTCTGGTCCTCCTTTGCAGATTTTAGATTTCTAGCAGGATGGCTTCATTTTGGGTTTGGCTGTTTCTGCCCTTAGAGCCCAGTGGGCGGCCCTTCGGGCCTTTCATGGGGATGATCTTTCTGATGTTGTCCCTTTGGCCTCTTGGCTCCTTCGAGGTTTCTTTTTGCATCAACCGGTTTCCCATTTTCCAGTTCTTCCCTGGGATTTGCCTCTGGTGCTCCAGGCACTGACTGGTCCTCCTTTTGAGCCTCTTGATGAGGTTTCCTTCAATTTTCTGACGGAGAAGGTGGTGTTTTTGGTTGCTGTGTATTCCGGGTGAAGGGTGGGAGAGATTGGTGCGTTTAACCGTTTAACTGTTTCTTTCCAAATAAGAGTGTTCTTCGGCCTGGCCTGGCTTTCCTTTCTAAGATTCCTTCTCATTTTCATTGTTCGGAGGGCATTGTCTTTCCGTTTTTCTTTTCCGACCCTTCTTCGGCTGTGGAGGTTCTTTTGCACTCCCTGGATCTCGGTCGGGCTTTGTCCATTTATTTGGAGCTTACATCTTCTTTTTGGAGGGCTGATTCCCTTTTTATTACTTTTGGTCTTCCAAATAAGGTTTCTCATCCTTCTACAGCCTCCATTTCCAGCTGGATTAAATCTGCCATTGTGAGGGCTTACCAGGTGTCTGGTTCTTCTTCTCTCTTGCCAGTGCAAGGTCATTTGACGCGGGGTGGCTACGTCTTGGGCAGCCTTTCAGGGGGCCTCTCTGCATGATGTGTGTGCTGCAGCTACTTGGAGTTCCCATCACACTTTTCTTTCCCAATATCGTTTGCAGTTCGGTGGGCTTTTTATCTCCTCTTTTGCGGATCATGTCCTGTATGTGCCGGAGGGTGATTCTGCTCCTTTTGTATCTTGAGCTGCATTGGTTTTTGCATGTTGTATTAAAACTTGGTTTAATTCGCATCCTTGGTGTTTCACTGGTGTGTTCTTTTCCTGCATTTGCATCTGGAAATAGTCACCGGTTTCCTTGGGTATTGTACCATGCATGAGGACTGCATCCAGGAAGACGGACAAGGAGGTAATACCCCTGTTACTTACTGGTAATCTTTATTACTCCGAGTCATGGTCTTCCTGGATGTAGTCCTGAGTCGTGTGCTGCCATCCGGGCACGGCAGTTGACTATTTCCTGTTCTTGTGTGTCTTTTGGCACGGTACGTTACAGGAAATGCTTTGTTTGTTCCTCCCTTTTGTGGTGGCTCAGGGGTAACAGGGGCCGTCTTGGGGGAACTTTTTGAGTTTCAGCTAGGGAATTGGTTCTGCCGGAAAGGAGAAGTATCTAAGCGTGACAAGTGCATCGAGGAAGTCCAGGACTCGGAGCAATGAACATTACCGGTAAGTAACCGGGGCATTTTGATCATGGCTGATCCAGCCCGTAATTACCTCTGCTACTCTTACTGCTATAATCCTCATAAGCATTTTATAGTCTGTGTTTAGCAGTGTATTTGGGCAAAAGGAGTTAATGTCTTTGGGGTTTTTATCCTTTTTTAGGAAAGCAAGTAAGGACCCTTTTACAGAAGGATGGGAGTAAAATGTAATTATCTCTCCCCCACAGAGTTGATTTGTATGCTTCTCAAATGTTCATAGTAAAGGTGGAGTTCCTGTACTTTTCGAAAAGAGACCTTGTTCTGTCCTACATCTGCACAAGAAAGGAGCTCTGCATAGCAGGGATCTACTTAAGGACCAGCTGAAGATAAAAACACAAGTGGATGGAATAAAAACATTCAATGAAATAGCTGCATAATTGGACAAAGAGTTATAGATGATTGAGGCAAGGACCTTCGATATTATGAGTGAAACTAAGTAAAAATAATTCTGGTAGCTGATTGGTACAGAGAGGAAAATAAAGGGTACCACCTGCAGAGTGGATTAGCAGTTCACCAAGAATCAAAAAACCATGATCCTCCTTAATTTTGGCCATTGCTCTAGCAATTTTGGGCTCGTATTACGAGCTGGATCATTTACTTAAGTTTAATTTGGTTGACTGGAAAAAATGTAATTCCCCTCCTTATTATATTTTTGTAAAACCCTCTAGCTGAAACGTTAGTCCATATGCCAACTGGGGGTCATCCAAAATTGAACCATAAAAAGAGACTAACGAGAAAATAAAATGATTAATCCGATTTTCTAATAGGACCAATATCCCTAACTGATCACATGCTGATTGACTATGTTGCCCAGAAACTTTCTGCTTGCCAGAATTGCCACCCTTCTTAGAGCTGCTGATCCAGGGGAATCCCCTATTAAGTTAGAAGGGGCCCCAGTTTTTCAAGTTCAGCTTTGATTTCTTAGTGCTTGTCTGTTGCAGCAAATCAAGGGTCGCCTTTTGTTCAGAAAGTGATGACACACACACCCTCCTTCCTCTCATAACTGAACTAAAAGATTTAGCATGTCTGAGTTCATCTAGATCTCTAAGAGCACAACCTAATATATTCACCTGTAGCTTCACACTGTCACCTTTTGCTCGATTTCCTTCAGATAGTTCTCTGCAGCTGCAATCTCATTAAACACCTTTGAACTTCCCTTTGCGAGAAACTTCATTCTGGCTGGATGAAAGAGCATAGCCTGTGCACATGTGGCTTGAAAAGACAGAATGAGCAGCAGATGGTGCTCCTTTAGCATCTTAGAAGTCTCAAAGGCCATGTCCAAGAGAAACCTGAAAGCTAAACTCATCGTGAATCTTAATCACTTTTTTCAAGATAGCTTGCTCTAAAATTGCCAAAATTGACTAGCATTGTGCGTGGTTGAGTGTTGTTTGGATACTCTAGAAAAGGAACTTGGTGTGCAAGTGTTAAAGTTAAATACTCTATGTCACCCTGCAATATGTGGCTGCGAATCACATTTTTTATTAACTTCACAGGAGTTAGGGCCGCTTCTTCCCTCTCGGGAATCCCAATGAACCTGATATTGGACTGCCTTGGTCGATTTTCCTGGACCTCAAGTTGCTGGTTAACGTTGATGAGCTCCTTTTTGAGCATAGAGTTTGTTTTGACCAAGTCACTTTGGACGTCTTCAAGATCTGAAACCCTAGGTTTTACCTCCTCAAGGTGTGCCATATACAAAGTGATCTTTGTTTCGATGTCAGAAATGTTATTGCTCAGCGACTGGACAAGTAGATTCTGACGAGTCTTCAGCTTGTATATTTCTAACAATACCTCAGTCAAAAGAGATTCAATTTTCATTCCAGGAACTTGTATCATAAGGCTGTGCTGAGAGAGGTAGCACCATGATGTTACCAGTGAATACGTTGCTGCTGAAGCTTGCTTGTAAAATTACTTGGCCTGTATCTGAGCTAGGTAGCTGACCTAAAGAACAGGCATGCATCTGCCCAAGTTCCTGTTCCTGTCAGCTTGACTGAGACTGAGAACTGTCTGCACCTTTTGTGATATGTTTAGCTCCATCTACCTTTACGTTAAGTGCTGCTTAATTCAGTTTGGAAGAAAACAGGTAGATTGATTTTGTGTACTACTCATCCAGATCACAGGTTTCAGCTGGGAGTGTACCAGGGGCCAAAAGCACAATGGCTAGTTTTAGCGCATATAGACAAGAACTTAAGGCCCAGTCATTGCTGAGCTGGTGGTGTCTCTCAACAGGTACTGGGTTTATCTAATCCAAAAGCAACCTTCTACCTTCACTAATCGATGTTAAAGGGCTTCTCTCAGGCAACATTACCACAGTCTCTAAGCCTAAGGTTAATGGGGGGGTCTGACTTAATTTTTCGCAGACATTCCATCTCCTTGTCAAATGCTGCACTACTGAGATGAAGCAGCAAGGGTCTCGTTAATATCTTTAATTAATTCTGTAATAGCTGTGGCCCCTTCGTGTTCCCAGTCTGCCTCTTTTTCTAGCCTTGAGTTTTGGGTCACGAGGGACATTTTAATTTTGGCTGAGGTTCAGAAAGTGCATTTTTTCTAGTTTTATTTTAGTTTTTTCTTTTTCATTGGGCAGCTAGGAGAATGAGCTTGGGCTTGATTTATTTTTAGACATCAGCAAATTATCTGTTTACCTACCCTGCAGCAGGGTTCATTGAATTTTGCAGAGAGGGGGGCAGTAAGAGCCACTAAAGGGTTGTAAAAAAATGAGCAAATGCAAGCTTTCAAAGTTAGAGGAGAAATTATTATTTCTTTTCCTCCATACTGACCGTGCTGTTGTGTGTAGGGTGCAAAGACAGAATATCGAATAAAAAATATCGAGTTGCACAATTATCAAGTAAATAATATCGTGGTTCAGAAATATAAACAGCAAGAATATCGTGGTCAAGAATATCGACTTAAGGTAAGTAATATCGATTTTAAAAATATCGAAGTGTTTAATATCGTTTGCAAAAATATAGTTAAAAATATTGTTTTTTAAATTAATGTTATGTATATTAGTATATATTTTATATGTATGTGATATATGTTTTTTTGTATACCACTACCACACATGTGGAGAGTCCTTACAGAGTTAAACTGCTTTTGGGATCTCCCACATGACCGAATTTGATTTGTTTTGTGTATGAGTGTTAGCATGAATGAGCTGGTTTGATAGGTGAGGAAGAGTGTTGATGACAGAGTGTGGGGTTATTTGGATATTTACCAACTGTATTTCAATTTTAGAGTTGTCTTGTCGGTTACCTAGACCTTAAAATTGTTACAGATGAAGAATTTGTTAGAGTCTGCAGCAATGTTAATTTAATCCACAGTACAAGTGATATTCTATGGCCCCAGTGCTGATATCAATTGTCTAGTTAGCTGGAGGACTACTGTGTATTTATTTGTTTGAGATTTTGATGGTATCTAGGTAACTGTTTGTTTATATGTTTTATTGTCATATGTATGTGCAGACAATGATGAATTTTCCCCTTTTTTAAGCAATGTATAGTAGCAAAATGATAAAACACATTAGAAAAGCATATAAGATTTTTGTGTGAAGAAAATAATAATAAAAAAAACATATTTTTGAAATTAATACTGGTGTATGACATTGATGTTGGGTTTGTGTTGCTAATGAGCCTTATGAGGCCATATTGTAAAGTATTATATAGGTCAGTTTAGAGGTTTCTTCTCTTAATTTGTTTTTTTGTATAAGAATTGTTTGTATTTTTAATATATGTGTTACATTTTTAGTAGTTATTAATTTTTTGTATTTGAATTTTTCGTTTTTAGTTCCATAGAGGGTTGTGGGTTTATAGGGGAATAGGGTGGGAAGTAATTTAATTATATTAAAATAATTGATTATTTTTTATTTGTTAATATTTGTTTAATTGAGATTTTATAGTTTTAAATGTGTAAAGTTATTTATTATTAATGAATTAATAATTGGTTGTTAATTAATTTTAATTAATTAATTGGTAATTAATTATGGTAATTGTGTAATTAATTTTAGGTGTGTGTTGTGGTGTTTATAGGTGTAAAGGGTGGGAAGTAATTTATTTTGAAATTATGAATTAATAATTGGCCGTTAATTAATTTTAATTAATTAATTGGAAATTAATTATGGTAATTGTGCAATTAATTTTAGGTGTGTGTTGTGGTGTTGATAGGTGTAAAGGGTGGGAAGTAATTAATTTTTAATTTATGAATTAATAATTGGTTAATTAATTGTAATTAATTAATTGGGAATTAATATGGTAATTGTGTAATTATTTTTAGGTGTGTGTTGTGGTGTTTATAGGAGTAAAGGGTGGGAAGTAATTTGTGTTTAATTAATTATTATATAGTTGTTAATTAATGTTAATTATTTGAAATTTATTTTGGGTAATTGTTAATAGTTTTGTTTGTTTTACTTTTAAAGGGGTAAAGGGTGGGTGTTGAATACATTTTAATTGCTTTATTATTAGTTGTTAATAGTAATAGTTTTTTAATTTAAATATACGTTTTAATTGTGTTTTATTATTTTATAGTTTAATTTTGGTGTGTGTTGTGGATATTATAGTGTTGAAGTGTGGGTAATCAATTAATGTTTATTAGTTTTCTATTAATAATGTTGTTTAATTGATTATTAATTATGTTAATTATGGAAGTTGATTTAATTTAAAATGTTGAAGTGTTTTGTTTTTGGTGTGGTGCTATATGGTAGGAAATAAAATACATGCA
The DNA here is from genome assembly GCA_963921515.1 of Calotriton arnoldi. Taxonomy (NCBI): domain Eukaryota; kingdom Metazoa; phylum Chordata; class Amphibia; order Caudata; family Salamandridae; genus Calotriton; species Calotriton arnoldi. The sequence goes on along the minus strand of CAWUFW010020259.1, from coordinate 108,416 downwards.
TTTATGTATTGATTAATTTTTTTTGTAAATATTTTCTACTTTAAAATATATTTTTTTTAATTTTAAATTTAATTAATTTTATTTCATATAATATATTTAGGTTTTCGTTATATGCAGTTAATATTATAATATGTTTGCTTTTTATATATATATGTTTTATCTTTCATTTTTTAAATATTGTTTATTTATTTTAATGATTTTTATAATTTTTAATATTTTTTATTTATTTTTTAAATGTTTGAGTGTGAATAGTAATTTTGTCTCTCCGCTATCCAACACTTTCCCTAATGTTTCACTCACTGGAGTAGAATTAGTAATTTTTACCTCTCCGCTATCCAGCACTTTCCCTACTGTTGCACTCACTGGTGTAGGAATAGTAATATTTAGCCCTCCGCTATCCAACGTTTTCCCTACTGTTGCAATCACTGGAGTTGGAATAGTGATTTTTTACTCCTCCGCTATCCAACACTTTCCCTACTGTTGCACTCACCGGAGTGGGAATAAACTTTTGTACCCCTCTGCTATCCAACACTTTCCCTACTGTTGCACTCACTGGTGTGGGAATAGTAATTTTTACCCTTCCGCTATCCAACACTTTCCCTACTGTTGCACTCAGTGGAGTGGGAATAGTGATTTTTAACCCTCCGCAATCCATCACTTTCCCTACTATTGCACTCACCGGAGTGGGAATAAAAAATGTTACCGCTCCGCTATCCAGCACTTATCCTACTCCGCTATCCAACACTTTGTCTACTGTTGCGCCATTGGAGTGAGAATAGTCATTTTTACCCCTCCACTACCCAACAGTTTCCTTACTGTTGCACTCTTTGGAGTGGGAATAGTAATTTTTTCTCCTCCACTACCAAACACTTTCACTACTGTTGCTCTCACTGGAGTGAGAATAGTAATTTTTACCCCTCCACTACCCAACACTTTCTCTACTGTTGCACTCTGTGGAGTGGGAATAGTAGTTTTTACCCCTCCGCTATCCAACATTTTCTCTATTGTTGTACTCTTTGGAGTAGGAATAGTAATTTTTACCCCTCCGCTATCCAACACTTTCCCTACTGTTGCACTCACCGGAGTGGGAATAAAAATGTCAACCCCTCCGCTATCCAGCACTTATCCTACTGTTGCATTCAGTGGAGTGGGAACTGTAATTTTTACACCTCTGCTATCCAACACTTTCTCTACTGTTGCACTGTTTGGAGTGGGAATAGTAATTTTTACCCCTCCGCTATCCAACACTTTCCCTACTGTTGCAGTTACCGGAGTGGTAATAAATATTTTTACCCCTCCGCTATACAGCACTTATCCTACTGTTGCTTTCAGTGGAGTGGGAATAGTAATTTTTACCCCTCCACTATCCAACACTTTCTCTACTGTTGCACTCTTTGGAGTGGGAATAGTAATTTTTACCCCTCCGCTATCCAACACTTACCAAACTGTTGCACTCACTGGAGTGGGAATAGTTATTTTTACCCCTTTGCTATGCAATATTTTCCCTACTTTTGCATTGATTGTATTTTGAATTTTAAGTTTAAATATTTTTTTAAAGTTTAATGTTTTAATTTATTATAGATTTTTGTTTTTATATATTTTAAATCATTAATATATATTTTTATTTTTTAAAGTAAATATATATGTATAAATTATTGTTTGTGCGTTTACCTTTTTTTATTAAGTTTATTTGTTATATTTTGTTAAAATGTATATTAAATTTATTGAATATTTAATATGTATTATTTTATTTTATATTTTATATTTTATACATCAATATTTTTTAGTCGATATTTTTGTACTTACCTGTTTAAGTATAGGAGTCGATATTTTTGTTGTCTATATTTTTTACTCGATATTTTTGACATCGATATTTTTTACATCGTTGTTGTGTCAGTGAACTGAGTGTAGCCTGTCTTAGTGCCATGCACTAACCTTAACTGGAATACTCTGGGTCAGTCTCCCAGCTCCCTGAAAGACCAAACTGTTTACTCCAGGGGCCGTTTTACACATACGCTGCATTTTCCTTGCTTTTGCTGGCGCACCTTTTAAAAGGTGCACCCGGCGCAATCAAGGATAATGCACAATATTAGGATGAATGCACTGCCCCCAGTGCAGCTGCAAACGTGTGCTGCCCTGGAAGCAGCTCATTCATGTGAAAAACGAAGCAGCAGCTTTGAAGCCGCTTCGTGTTTCACAGAGCAGGAAGCAACCCGCCTGCACTTTTAAAGGGGATTGGAGATCCCCTTGCAGGCACGTGCAGCAAGTGACTGCATCTCTACTGCAAGGGATGTCTGGGGGGTCCATAGGACCCCCTTTACCCCCTTCAGAGGGCTACTATCAGGGGGCACAATGACAGTACGTCACCTTTTAGGTAGTGCACTGTCAATGCGCCTCCTGGCAGCATCTTTGCCTCTGCGTCTACATCTGTAATACAGCATGGACACAAAGACAAAGGAATTTCCTCATTTGCGTGGTGCCATGCCCCCATGCAAATGAGGGAGCACCCTCTGATGATAGCGCTGGCGCTTTATGTGTACCAGCACTATCAGTATTACATAGTGGTACGCACAAGCGTCTGTGGCCTCTTTTGTAATACCAAAGTCCCCCGGGGGCGAGCAAAGCAAGCACAAACCCCCGTTTTGCCCCTGGGGCCCTTCGGTAATATGGTCCCAGGAGGTCAGGGCCTCACAAGTGCTCGATGTCTGCAGCATCTGCTGTGTTCCGGAAAGCCTTTGCAATCTTTATTAACTCTGGCTGCACTTCGCCTCCCTTCTGTGTCTCCTAGGGTCGTGGGAGGTCCATGGACTGTGAAGCAGCAGTACAAGGACCAAGTTCAATAACGGGTGAGCGGCGTCTCTGCAACTACGGCCTTACAGGAAGGAGCGTCAAGCAGCGTGGATGCTCTTCATCCCTCCAGGTAGCCATTTTGAGCTCTCTCTCTTGTAAAAAAATTGCCCTTTTCTTATTGATATAGAAGAAGGGTAACTAATTGTTTTGTCTCTGGATGTCTGATTTCTCTATTGCTGGCTTCCTCTCCTCCCTCAAGTGTACAAAGGTGAGGAGTGACTTATCATGAGAGTTGCAATCCATTGTTTAAACACATTACCCTTCTTGAAAGGCTTTTCCTCTTTACTTCTGAAACAATTAGGCTTCCATTGCACATGGGTGTCCTCATCTCAGTCTATAGGGGTTTGGAAGACTCCCTGGGTACTTGTATCTCTCAGAGGAGAAGTATGGGAGAATTTAGGAAGATTGTTCATCTTTATTCTCAGTTTGACTTCAGAAAAGCAGTCCTTGGTTTTCTGTGGCTGCATGGAGGACCCACTTCACAAAGGTAGCACCCAATTCAAACTCAGTTTTGCAGATTGCTTGCCACAACTCTTCTCCAGTCCTGGTTTTGAAGTCAGACTGCCTTTCACTCTCCACTGTTTGTAATGATTTTGGATCCACAACCTTCCCAATCTCTGTGCTCTCATGAATGTTTTTAGAGTGGTGAGGAGGTCTGTTGATTTAAAGGTTTCCTTGGATGCCTGCAGGGAGCTTATGGTCCCTGGAGTATCTTCAAAGTTCTGGAACGTTTTGCTGGATGCAAATTACCCTGCTCACTGTATGTCATCAGGAAAACTGTTTTGGCTCTAGCCTTTAAACTACAAATCATTGTTTTAAGGTGTTTTAGTCTAAGTAGATCAGCAAAGGAAAGCAAAACTTCAATACTCAGAAAGCAGCAGGTTACCTCTTGAATTCCAAGTATAGGAAACAGTGTCTGTGATGAGAAGGATGCTGGTGGCAACCCAAGTGGGATGCAGCACACTACATAGTAAATCAGGGTCAAGCGAGAGGCCCAGTAATACAATTAAAAAAGGAGAAGGAAAAATGAAGGTGGACCAATAAATATGAGAAAATGTAACAATAAATGACTAACCACCAACACTGGCACTAAAGTGCGCTTTCCTTCTGGAGAATGTGCACATGCGATCAAGAAAAATGCCATCCCTCACAAGGTAATACGACCATTGAGGTTCACCAAATTGTGATCCTTCTATGACCAGGGTTTGTCAGAGAATGTAACTAACACCATACATCTTGTGTACTATGGTATTCTGTAAGCTTCCATGTAACAAAATACCTTACTAAAGATGTTAGAAATCATTAACCCTATATACCAGATCCGACAGGAGAGGTTAACTCTTCTGACCTTCAATGAAACCACCATTGACCTCATATAGTATGCAATGTGGTAGAAGTATTAAAAGTTGAGAGAGACAAATGGGTTAAGCGTCAAAACAGAGAAAAAATATGTCATTTCTCTGCTTTGTCACTGTGCTGGGTTCCACAAGTTGAAAATTATATCTTGAAGCTATCGCTGTACAGCCAACTCTCTGTGCTCTTGATAAGAAGGTGGCTCTCCTGAAAACTTCAACTTCATGCTTCGCTATTTTAATCTTTTTATCTTTTGACTTGCTCACTCCAACTAGACTGATAGCACTGGGAAGCCTGTTGTCGGGTAGCAACTAGCTTTGTAAAAAATAATGGTAATGATAATGCGCCTCCTAATAGAGATGTGCTTTAAATTCTGATTTGTTTGTAGCTCAATTTAAATGTTCATCACATATATACTCCATAGCCTCTAAGATTTATGATTGAATTTCTTGCGTTATTTCACAAACAAATTCTAGTTCCCCAATGTATGTAATAATTGCTTTTCAAAATTACTACTAACTTAGGCCTACAGTATTAAGCACAAGGCAAGGCAGTCAACAGACACAGAATCATAAAGTGGCAAAAATGTACAAATTTACTGTTTGCAAAAGTTATAATTGTATTGAGCACTGTTAGAAATTTGCCGTTCCTGTAGGGTCACCTGAGATTTTTATGCCTTTTTGTGGAACTCTATTTTTGTTGGCGTAGAACTCTAGGCACTTTGCCCCTATTAACCAATGGTAAAGTGGCTGTGCTCTCGCTGCCAAACAGGGTAAAATTGGCATACACCTGATTCACACATTGAATTTGTTTATAAGTCCCTAGTGTATGGTACCACGTGTACCCAGGGCCTGCAAATAAATGCTGCTAGTGGGCTGCAGCACTCATTGTGCCAACCTCAACAGTAGCACAGTAAAACATAGCTCTAAGCCTGCCACTGCATCCTGAGTGTGCAATTTTAAACTGCTAGTTTGGCATGGTGAAATAAAAAAGGCCTAAACATTTCTCTTTAATAGTTAAAAGTCATCCCTAAGGTAGGCCTGAAAAGCCCATCGGGCAGGGAGGATGGTATTTAAAAAGTAGGACTTGTATATTTAATGCTTTACATGTTCTGGCAGTGATGAACCGTTAAAGTTATTTTTTACTAAGGCAAGACTGGCTCTTCCATAGGTTACCATGGTTCACACTATTACATTTAAAGTACTAAATTCAGTTTCAGAGTAGCTAGAAAAATGCTTCAAGGACTCATTTTAATAGTAATCTAAAAATCAACTTAATGGTTAAGTTGGATTTTATATTACTATTTTGAAAATGGCACTTTTAAAAATGTGTAATTTTCTTGACTAAGCCAAAAGACTTTCCTGCCAGTGTCCAGCTGTCTACTACCCCTGATAGCCTCCCTGTGGTGAGATGCTTATTGCTCCCAGACAGTGGACAAAGGGCTCTGGTTGTGGGGAGTGGGACACCTCTATTGACAGGATGGCCTGGGGGCTGTACCCAGCGTCTTTCTGAGCTTCAAATGATGCCTACCTTGTCACTGGCAGATGAGGCTCACATCTAGGCCAGCCTTTCCTTTGCCTCTCTAGCAGGCTGGCTCCAAAAACAGTGGGAAGGAGTTTGGAGCCAGAAATAGTTTAAGGGTGGACACAGGATTTCTCTGCTTGGCATAAAGGTGGACCCCACAGACCTCAACTCAGAACCCTCCTGAACCTTTGAAGAATTAGAAGATGGACTTCCCTGCAGTCTGAATCCTGAAGAAAGACTGCACTGCTTTCCTTGCACCCAGGGCCCTAGAAGTGATTCCAAGGGTCAGTTGTATCACCTCCTGTTTGAGCTACAGGGACACAACAAGCTTCCAGGGACCTCTCCCTCTGCAACTGCCAAGCTAACCAGTTCCAACTGGCCCTGCCTTAGACCCTGCTGCTGGCCCCTGCTGGAGTGAGTCCTATCACCCAACTGGAGCCCCCAGGTCTCGGGCCCTTAGCTGATGCTAGTGTGTATGCCTCCTGTCCACAAATTGTAGGAAGTGGGACTTAGAAACGTATTTTCTGGCATGTGGCCGAGCCACCGACCATGATGGCCAAAAGGCTGGGAAGCTCCGGAGTTCACAGCCCTCATCCTGCAGGTTGTGGCTTCCATCCTCACTTTGCTCAACACCATCGGTGGACCCGGGGTGCCTGTATGCCTAACTGAACTGCTGATGCCATCAGATGACATCCCTGGCCATCTAAGTCTGCTACAGGGGAGGCGGACCGACCTGCCTTGTAGGTCCCGCTGCAACAGGGGCAGCAAGTGAGCCTGAGGCGGAGGCTGTGGAGCCAAACTGGGCCTCTGCCCCCTGTCACACCATCCCGAGCTGCTGGACTGTGTGGGACTGTGGTGGACTGCGCTGGGGCCGACAGCGGGCCTGGGCTGTGAGTGCCCCTTTTTCCCCGCTACCGCTGGGAGTTCTGTGCCCTGGGGCGGGGCCTCCTGGCACCTCCAGTGCAAGTCTCTGTGTGAAAGGTAGCCTGATCGTGGATCGGGCTGCACGGTGGTGGCGAGACCACCTCAGGTCGAGACAGGCCCGGCGCGGCACAGGGAAGGCTGAACGCCCAATGGGGTGTGCCCTGTGAACCTGTTGGCGGACGCCGATCTGTGGATTCTACTGTCACTGCCCATTGGTGGTAAGTGCTCCGCTACCGCCCTGCTTCTTTACAGCTGCGTACTGGGAGGCCAGCTGCCTACTTCCATTTCCTTCAGATGCGGCGGATCCTTTCCGTCCTGTCCATGGCCCATCCACGGCCTCCGAGACCCTTTTTCCAATCGACCTGATTGGCTTCACTCACAGGGATATTAGTGGCTTTGGTGAAACCCACCTGCCCCCCGCCTGAGACCTCCACCCTACTCTGCTTCCCTTGCCTCGGCCATTGCAGCTTGGGACGCCTTGTGACGCCTTGGGTTCGAGTTCGACAGTGCTGGGGCCAACATACATTGACGGGGGCCCTCACTACTGTGGCCTATGGACTATCCCTCTCATTTTGTGTACCCTTGGTGTGCCTCCTGTGCCTGCTCACCATGCTGTGCAGTAACTACTGCAGCTACGCTGTCATGGGCCGGGGTGTCCCCTAGCAACGTAAACTAGCGCTTGACCACCCCAAATCGTGTCTCCAGGACCTCCCATCTGACATGGACAATGACCAGGACCCCGCGGCATGTTCGGACCCCCCGGAGGAAGTAGCTCTATCCTTGCCGAGCTGCACACCGTATTTCAGCCAAGGATGTGTGCTTTGACTCCCTCACCACCCACCTGGATTGTATGGGAGAACGATTGGACAGACAGGGTGTGTGCCTTGACGCTGCTGAGGAGCACTTTTCAACCGTCAAGGACACCACTGTCTACCTAGTCAGACAACTGGAGAAAACGAACAGCTTTTGAAGGCAGTCGCTATTAAGAATGAGGACTTGGAGGCACACTCCCGGCACAACAATATCCGCATCATTGTGCTAGCCGAGACCACCAACATGGGACTCCCGGAACAATTTATGGAAACTCTCTTAGTCGAGTTGTTTGGCACCCAACACTTCTCTTCACATTCATTGTGGAGAGGGCCCATAGGTCCCTGGGCCCCTAAACTGCCTCCTGGAGCAGCGCCGCGTCCCATAATTGCAAACCTACTAAATTATAGAGATCGGGATGCCGTGCTCCGTCAGGCCCGGGAGCATTCCCTACTGCTCTACCAGGGTGCCACCTTATCCATTTACTCAGACTTCACCCTGGCTGTGCAGGAGGCATGCTGGAAATTTGCGGAGGCTAAGGAGCAGCTCAGGAAACGTGGGATAAAATACAGCATGCTCTTCCCCGCACGAGTCCCGGTGGTATTGGATGGCAAGCAGTGCTATTTTGCCAACTGCTGACGTTCTCACACTCTGCAAGAGGCTGGGAACAGGGACCACGTCCTCGGGCTGTGCTACCCTGGATCACCCGTCTCAGGACGACAATGTTTCAGCTAGTGCTGACCTTTTCCATCCTGGCTGAGGGGCTGTACTTTGATTGCACTGTTATCCGAATGTTGTGTGCTGTGGCTCTGTTGACTCCCCTAGCTCTATGTACGGCTTGCCTCGACCCTTATGGAACACTCGCCAGTGCTTCTGTTTCGATTGGGCTCATGGCTCCATTGCAATTCCTGCTCCCCTAGGATGATTCCAAGTTTACAATGTTGTGGGCTTTGTTGGGATTCGCTAGTGCTTCTTTTCCTAGTGTGCGTTGGGGGATGGTATTGAGGGATTGTTGTTTGAACCTTTCTGCCCCTCCAGACGTCTTTCTCCATTTCTCCTTTCTTATTTCTGTTACGACTAGGCAGTACATTGCATTAACATCCTTGCCAGTACTGACCAAGCAGACACTTTCCATCCCACTCCTATCTTCGTGGGTGCCATTAAGAGAACGGTAGACATGAACCTCCTTACCTGGAATGTCCAAGGCGTGAATGACCCCCGTAAAAGCAAGTTGGTCTTATTGTACCTCAATCGTCATGGCGTTAGGATAGCATTTCTCCATAAAACACACCACCCTTCCCAGACATCTTTGTCACTTCATGGGGCCTGCACCGATTTTTTGCCAAATATATCTCTTACTCCAGGGGAGTCTGCATAATTATCCATTAATCCCTTCCCTTCATTCACCAATCCACGACTGCAGACACACAGGGCTGTTACCATATGGTGATGGGAATCATGTTGGGTAGACAAATTGGTTTCTTAAACATGTACGCCCAAAATACTGATGACCCCCCCTTTCCATTCATGCTCCTTCGCTGTTCTGATATATATCCCATTGGGTAATGTAATTTAGATATATAATGTATAATGTATACTCCATTCTGATGATGGTACATACTTGGCCTCATGCTTATATGATGTTGTAGAAATATAGCATTACCATACCTAATCGGGTACACTGGTCTGCTTCTTCCGATAACTGTTTTTTATGATACTGATGATAACTGGCCTTTTATGTTTCCTTTAATGGTTGATATAAGTTGGCCAAATCATGGTCCTACCAAATGGTTTAACAAGCCCTTCTTCTCTAAGACGTCTATGGCTGCCTTGATTATATAGGGTGAACTGTACAAGTCCTTCATACCCCTTATGATATCAGTGATGGTGTCTCCCTTTTTACACCCACAGGTGTTGGATGAGGGGCGGATTCTTTCCTCTCTTTGTTCCTCTTTTGTTCGACTCCTTAGGAACAAGCCCAGAGTTATAATACTCCATACATGTACCCTACTATACCTGAGAACTGGATATTCTTTGAACTAGCACTTCAAGACTTGGGCTTTTGGTATGTTTGCTATCAGTGTCTAATAGTACATTCTTCGGATTAGGTATATACCCAGCTATGCAATTTATGTGTTTCCCTAACTCATTTCTATTAGATGGATCCCATCTTGAGGATATTATACCATATCCCCAATGATCTGAGACAGATGGATACCATTAATTCTTCATATTGCGCGAGGACGGACTTTCCTTACTTTACTACTTCACAGGGCAATTGTTTGTAATTATCTATGGGGTTCTTTGGTTTTTTGGACTCTCCCTCTTACTTCTTTGTGATGGGGCTGCTCCCCACTTTCATCTATGCTCGCTATCTTTTCATCTCTTGAGGCACACATATGGAATTACTGATTCTGAATAGAAGGACTATTCTCACTAGGTGATGTTTTTAATTGTTTAGGATGACGACCTCCTTTTAGCCTAAATTTAGAATGTATTCTTGTATAAAAAAAAATGTAAACAATTATATATAATTTTTTTGTGTATAATACATATCAGTTGTTGTGTGGTTATCCCGGAGGAAACTAATCACGCATTCTGTTTTGTGTCTATATATCCTAAGTGTATGTATATAAAAATGTGTAACACAGAATTACGATATCTGGGAATATGCTCTTAGGTGTTCCCATCTTATGCTAATACCCTAAATGTTTTTACTACTTCTGTGTTCCAACATAACAGCACTTAACCCACATCTGTGTTGGGTGAGTGTGGCCGTTTATTGTTATATGTTGCTGTGTATTCCTAATAACCTGGGAATGTTGTTTGTATGTATGGTTTTGTCATAGTTTGTTGTTATTGTTATTTATGTGTAGTTCTTTGTATTGTCGGTATTTATATATATGTATATTTTATCGTATTGCAGCCCTGAAGAAGTCCACATGTATGTGGACGAAACACGTTAGCAGAACCCTTTTGTGTTATATATTGATGATGCGGCAATAACGAGAGGAATCTCAACGCCACCAGAATATTGTGGATATATTTGGGACTTAGTTTCATACTTGTAGAAGTGGTGCACCGCTGCTTGCCTTGTTTTTGTTCTCACCTAACTTAGGTTGGCACTCTTTGGTCAGAGAGTGTTGGCAGTGTGTGCACACATTGGTGTTTTCTCAAATTACTAGATCCAACAACTTTTGTGGGAGATATCAGTTGTATGTGCGGCATCAGTATGGTCCACTGCCTGTTGCTTTGTCTTACATATACCCATACACTTAACCAATGCCTTCTTTTCTACACTCAGAACCCTACTCCTGAAATGTATTTGGGCTGGCCGATGACCCCGAGAGGCCTGGAACACCCGAACTGTACCCTACGATCGTGGCGGCTTCACAGTCCCCGATTTTTGGCTGTTCTTCCTGGTGGCACAGGCACAATTTGCATACCACTGGCTCCATCCAGATGCACAACTGCCCTACACCAGACCAGAACGGGACCTGACACATCCTATACCCCTGAATGCACTATTGCCACAGTGCATTAAGCTGGACCCCAATGACATTCAGACCTTATCTACCACCTGCTGGGCCTGGTGGAAACTCAGCGGCACATTGGGCTTTAATTTCTTATATTCACTGAGCCTCCCCCTTCTCCTGAATCCATGGCTCCCACTCACTACTGAAAAAATTGTACAGCCGCTCTACATAAATATGACCTTCATTCCCTTGGGGATGTGTTTCCGAATGGTCACGTCTTACCTCACAACCCAAATAATACACATTCCACCACTCCCTTCATGGACAGATTCATTTTCAACAGACTCCACTGCACGCTACATTCCCGTGCTCCCTCCTACCCACTAGCCCCTAACGACGTCACTCCACTTACTCTTTTTATAACAGACCCCGACAGTTCCCATCTCATTGCTAAACTCTAGTGCACGTGCATGGCTCTTACACAGGCCTATATGGAGGGAATGCGAGGGCAGTGGGAGAGGGATTTGGGACAACCGCTCTCCGATAAGGACTGGACTTTTGCTGCGCTCAGACAAAGTTGATATCCCCCAATCACAGACATAAACGTCTGCACTTTCAATTCCTGCACAGAGCCTATGTTACCCCCAGCGTACTGGCTTGGATTGACTCTTCCAAATCCACTCTGTGCCCCAGGTGCCGTGGCCCGGACGCAGACTTCTCCCATTGGCCGTGGACTTGTCCATCGGTAGCTACATACTGGACAGAAGTATTTCAGGTCCTATCTGAAATGCTCTCCTTGCCAACAGACCTTTCCCTGTTTATGGCCCTCCTGGGCAATGTTTCCCCCATCTCCAGGCACACTCGGAGATACACTGCCATTGCTCTCCTCCTGGCCAAATGTGAGGTTGCCCTCCATTGGGACAGCTGTATGTGCCCCTCTGTTGAAGCCTGGCTCCGCAGTATGACCTTCTACGATTTGACGAGTGAATTGTATCTCTCCCAATTGCCGCTCACAGCCCATCCTAAAGACATTTGGCAACCTCTTAGACAATATCGTCTTACATTGGCTACTGACTCCCCCACTCTTTCCCCTCAGGCTCCCCTCAATGCTCCTCCCTCTGACGGCCCCAGCCAGGACACTGACACGTAATGTTTCACACTATGCTTTATCGCCCCTCCCCTCTGGGTTTCACACCTATTGCATATTATTTGACTTCTTAAAAACTGTCTGCTATCTCGCTATATGTTACTGTTCTTACTGGAAGGTATTTTATATATGCAACAAATACGGCAATGTCTTTCACTGCGATGCATTACAATCCCCTTATTTCCGTTACCCTCTGCTTTCCGTACTGTTTAACTGAAAACTATTAAATAAAGTTATAAAAAAAAGAAATTTATTTTCCAACTTTCTTCCTATACAACCGATGGAGACCGGGGTTGGTGTCGAAGATGCATCTAATGATGGTGAATCAGCAATCGGCCTCAACATGCTGGTTTGCCCTGCTTAATGAGATCTGACTTTCCAGTAAAGTTTTATGTCTGAACATAGAGTGCTTCATGGTGACCGATGCCGACCATCATCTGATCAAAGTCTAGGCCTGTATGGGCACGTACTTTGGGCTTCTCCCATTCAGAGCTAACCCGCTTTCATTGACAACTGCACCCGGACCCTGTTCTTCAGCAACCTGCCATCATCGAGCCCCGCTTCAAATTCAGCTTCCAACTTTCCACATGGGCAATGCGTTGACAACTACTTTTTTCATTAAAGTTTCTAAGTGATAAGGTAAACTTTCCACCAGGAAGAACCCAGTCCCTGAATCTGACCAGCGATCTATCTCAGTCAACCTTAACTTTTTACTTTGACCCAGCCTAGCGCAGCTAGTTAACTGCAGTTAACTTTAAAAATCCATTTCTCTGTGTCTACCCACTGTATTTTCCTTGATTTAGTGTCATTTTATTTACTAAAAAATCTGTAATTTTGGTTAATTGATTTGGCGGTTTTATGTGATAAGTTTTGTCTGTATTACTGTTTAAGTGCTGCATAAATACCTCAGACATTGCCTCAAAGTTGAGCCTGAGTGCTTTTGCACCAAACTACCAAAGGGTTAAGCACAGGTTTACTTAGTGAATTTAGTAGTTAACCTTGACAAGGACTGTGATTATTATTTGAAGTGGGTTCTAACCCCTGTGAATCCAATTTCTTACAAAGACAATCTGTGCAATACAAGCAACCTTTTGTCTCAGAAGCATGCATTTTTTACCCAGTCAAATACTGTAGGAAGGCAGATGAACGTGTTGATGGAGCCAAAGATTCTCTGTCGGTAGTGCTTCTTCAAGCTCTTTCTCTGTTTATTACATAAGGCGCATACATACAATCTGTTGTGAAGCCAGACCTAAAAAGTGTGCACATTTAAAAAGATAAGGCAAAAATGCTGTCAAAGTGGAGACGTGTGCTGAACATGCCAAACACTGGGTTTCCATCTACAAGAATGCTAAACATATACTCTTCAAAGATGAAAGTTCTGTATCATTAGAGAACGTCAGTCATATTCCTTTAAGAAAAAGAACATATATCAAACAAACTGCATGCTTAATATGCAGTAAAGATATCTGGATGGGAAGGCATCTTAATAAGTGACTATGACCAATAATAATGTTTGTTGTTCGACAGCATTACGCATACTGTAAACTTAAACCGACTAATATAAGCCTGGTGCCGGTCCCATACAGTAGAAACTAGGGCAAATGAACATATCATAATGGGTACCGTTTGCACCCATGCAATTTCTGCAGCATTTATAAGAACAAAGATCACTGGTGTAGGCCTACCAGAATACCCAATCATTGCACTTCTTGGTACAACACACACTCCTTTCTTGTGAATGAAAACCAGGTATAGACAAGGGGGTAAGCACATGGAGCTCTGTTAGAGAGCAGAGGGCAGCACTGCAGCCATACTCTTGATAACACAGCAATCTACACGTTTATACCTGCTGCAGCGGAAAGGCGCTGGATAATTTTACTATCAGTAACTAATTTCAACATCTACCAGTCTCTTTTGCCTGGACTAAATTTGGCCCATTTCCATAATAATGTGGTCCTCTTCGATGAATCTTTGAGAGTCGTCAGGGATTGACCATTGATAAGACGGATAACCCCCCCCATGAGGACCTAGAATAAGGGGATTATACTATAATGTCACAACAACCAATGACATTAAGAATGACAGACTCTGATTCTTATCAACTTGCTTTTATCTACTTTCAAGAATATGAATGTTCACATGTACAATATAGTTCAAATCATAGATCATCACACAAGAGAAAACAGTATTTCAGTAATTCATAATAACATCTCTCAACGAGCCATGAGTGAGTGGACAGGAGAAGAGACAAAAGAGCATTGTATATAAGATCAATGCAAATTCAGAATTATCATACGAACCTAGAGAAAACTATAGCACAGAATGCTAATATTCTGAAGAGCTACCCTCCGGCCAGAAGGGTAAGCTGGGGTACCCTCACAAAGATATGAGGATCAAAGTTAAAGAGACAGTATCAGCAGAACAACAGCCAGCCAGTTATGTAAGGAAACAGCAACATGGCTCTCTCCTCTAGCAATTCTTCACGACTCGCCTCAGCAGAACCGCAACAGAACTCTTCTACACTCCTACTGAATAATTCTATCACTAGTAGTAATACCTAATCTGTTAAAGTCCATCCCTACGTGTATCAAAACTCGAGCATTCACAGTTCTCATTCGTCCAGGACATGGGGTGTTCGATCACTCCACTTCCACCGCACCTAACTCTCAACAGTTCTTTGTTAGAAGGAAGCTGTTGTCATCACCCTTCAGCAGAGGAAACTCTGGCAATCTCTTCCACAGCTTGCGCGTGTCCCTCGTCCATTTTGTAGCAAAAACTCTCAACACAGTTATCCACAAAAATAAACATTTCCCCAGTCAGCAAGGAAGTTCCGTTGATTACTCCCTCCACATAGCCATATCCATCGACAAGAAAGAAGTATACTTTTGAAGGACAAAATAAATTTCTTTGCAGCCTACGTTTTAGAAAGCCAATTAAACCTAAAAAGCATTTTGAGGCCTTCTCTGCAGAAGGGTAAAGTGTGCCATTTTCTCTAGGAAAGACAAATACAAAATAGGTTATCAGTTCATAACAAAGCTTCATTGTTAATGCTTTTTCTATACATTGTACTTCTCCACACATTATGTGCATATTTCAAACAATTAGTGAGAAAAGATATGTCTCTTCTTAAAGCTCTTTGCTTCTACTATTATTCTCTCTGGCTGTTATTTGTGCATTAATCATTTCCGGCCCACATGAAACACTGGTCACTTTCCAGCACATTTGCGCAATTTCATGTTTTCCCTGTCTCCCTTTCCATGTACCCATTATTAGTTTATCTCAATTAATTTTCACATGACTCTTTTGTTAATAATCCACGCAGTGAGAAGTTTGATCTGAGCAGGTTTTTATTTCGCAAAGCCCTGCTCCATCAATCCCCCCTTTGATGGCGACTTAAGCCATCATAAATCCAAAAATCTGATTACAATCTGATTGGTACTGCTCAGAAAGCAGTAGTTTTCTTCTGTTTCAATCTAACCCCATCTATGTCTTTTACTATTTCATAGTAATTCCCTCTTCTTTCTTCCAATTCTATTTCTTCTCTCTTTCTTGCTCTTCGTTTGGTCTCCAATGTTTGACCCGTGCACCTGCAGCATTTACATATTAATATCAGCGTTAATATCCCAGTAGCAATAGCAAATATTGGCGTTAGTATTCCTCCTAACAAGCTGTTACCAAAAGCTGAAAACCAGTTACCCACTGAAGAGAAACCCTTACCAAGTTTCTCCCAAGCACCGTCAACCTTCAGTTCAGTTGAATCCGCCGGTAAATGTGTAATATTAGTAATATATACCTCTAGGTTCTTACTTTTGTCAGGGATATATGTGCAGTACGGTTGTATTTTCAACATGCTTCAGACTCCACCCTCTTTTGCCAATAATACATCAAGGGCAAGCCTATTTTGCAAAACCATAGACCTCATAGCCACCATTTAAGTATCAATCATTAAGAACCCACCAGCAGTGTCTGTTGATAAACGATCACAACCACCGTGGACAATTTTCTAATTTTATGTGAATTTAGAATTACTTCAACTGAAGGTATCAATGCTCCAAAGATATCACCCACAATTTCTGCATCACTAATTCCCCTTTTTTCCGTATTAGTCCACTCTTCTTTTCATTGATTCCATGACTTTTATCCATGTGGTAGATTTTGGGGAATTCCGATCGACATCAGATGCGCCCCCACCCTGCACATCTTCAGGACGACCCTCAAGACCTGGCTCTTCGACTGACTGGAGCTGCTCCCCCCCCAGCACCTTGAGACCCTCATGGGTGAGTAGCAAGCTTCAAAATCCCTGATTGATTGATCGATTGGGGAAGACTATCCCCATTTAACAACACCCATACCAACGTGCAGGCAACCTATAATAAGCATTCTTACCACACACATAATATATCACAGGTAAAACAGGATCTGTACCACCTTTTATTCCCCAACCCCTGTGATCAGGAAGGTATGGTTACACTCACTAGAACCAATGAAATAGTTATTATAGTCAGTTTTCTGTCTTATTAAGCAAAGCTTTCCCCTATGATGCCAGTCTAGAGTCATTGCAGCATATGCCTCACCCTTTTTGTAATTTCCTTCTCTAAAAGCCCAAGGAGGTAAATGGGACTTTTGCTCAGCAGCCTTTTTCTTGAAACTCTGTCTCCTATCTTCCACTACATTTATAAATGCAATCTCCTCTTAATGCAAACTACAGGTCATGGTATTACGATGTACAGATACGGGGGCCTGATTCACAGAACTAACTTACGTGAAATACGTAAAGTTAGTGATTTTCGGTATTCACAGAATACACTTAGCACTACTAACTTTATGTCCGCTCCCGGGCCGGAAATTCCGGCCCTGTGGCGGAATTTCCGCCTCTGGGCCGGAATGTCCGCCTCTGGGTCGGAATCTCCGCCTCCGGGCCGGAATACCCTCATTTAGGCCGTTTGAGCATTGAAACGGCCTAAATGAGGGTATTCTGGTCCGGAGGCGGAGATTCCGGTCCGGAGGCGGAGATTCCGGCCCAGAGGCGGAAATTCCGCCACAGGGCCGGAATTTCCAGCCCGGGAGCGGACATAAAGTTAGTAGTGCTAAGTGTATTCTGTGAATACCGAAAATCACTAACTTTACGTATTTCACGTAAGTTAGTTCTGTGAATCAGGCCCACAGTATCTATGGTTTTAGTAGTATGGAAAAACTCTCCAAAATATTCGCCATTCTTTGCACTACTCACCATATTCATATTCTTTCTAAGAGGTACCTCATAAAAAACTTAGGGCCAGATGTAGGTGGCCAAATACCGAGCGCTAACGCTGAAATTCGCAGAATTTCAGCGTTTGCGATCACTATTTGGCTGCAAGCAATGTAGGTGAGTTTAAACCTACAAGCAAAATAAGGAATCGCAAAATTGCGATTCCTTATTTTACTCTTGCATTTAAGGAATCGCAAATTGCGATTCCTTAAATGCAATGTAAGTAGCACAAAAGAAAGTGCACTTTAGCCTTAAGGAATCGCTAATTACCACCAACTTCAAGTTGGTGGTAATTAGCGATTTCCTTTAAAAAGCACTTTTTTGCTTTTTTAAGGTGCCATGTGGCACACATTCATGCCCTTAGGGCATGTATGTGCGCCACATGTGCACACATGCACATTTCAGGGGTGCAACAGGGTGTCCTTTTGACACCCTGGCACCCTTGAAATAGCTCCCGCTATTTGCGATTCTTTAATAGCGAATCGCAAATAGTGACTATCTTCCCATTCATTCCTATGGGCCTCCTAGCCCATAGGAATGAAAGGGTAGGTATACCTTATTAACGAATCTCAATTTGCGATTCGTTATTAAGGAATATTAAGGAATCGCTAATATTTAAGCGATTCCTACCTACATTCAATTTTGCGAGTCCTTAATAGCGAATCGGTAAAATTCGCTATTAAGGACTCGCAAATTTGATTTGACCTACATCTGGCCCTAAATCAAAATTGGAATAAAAGTATTGCAGACGACCTTTTTCATAGAACAAACTTGTTAGTACAGTACACGAGATTCCATATGTTGGAGGAAGGTGATGATAGGTCACCACTTCGGACACAGAAGACGGTAATTGCATGCACACGTAACAATCTCTCGCATCCATAGTTTCTACATACTCGTACAACAACTTGGTGAAAACATTTAACTAGAAATCATTAATGGAATTATCTTGATGTAAGTCATTCCCAGTTAATCTTTTAATATTAGTCTGTGGATCTTCTTTAAGATCTTCCACATCTATCCTCTCATTCACCGGATCATTAGTAATATTATTCTTAATAGGATACATAAAATAAGGCACAATAACAATTAGTGTTAACCAAACAAACATCATTAGTAAAACACTTATAAAGCAAGCATTAATACATCTATGTTTAAAACCTTGATTCTGATATCCAGTCTCTTGAAATCTTGCCGTTTTCTCTAAAGAAAATAAAGTATGTGTATCCAAGCACTTTTTAAGCCTTCTTGCTTCCCCACTCTTCTTTTTTTTCTCTTCTTTACAGCCTTTGACTGAGTTCCAGTTTAATTTTCTGCACTTTTCAGAACAGCTTTTCAATCTTCTACACCCTGTTTTTCAACACAGTTCATTTAGGGTGGCTCGTAGCAGTTTCTGTAGCTTGATTCAACAGCAGCCTTTTTCTCACAATGATCTGTAGGGACAACTGTTTCAGCAACCACATATGTTCATTCAGGTGCTGTGTATTTCTTGTTTGGAACTTTTGTTCTTTTTGTTCTCTGAACTGTATCTTCTTCTGAATCACTTTGTTCTGATTGGCTCGATACTTAAATTATTGTATTTGGAACCTTTTTATTTAGAGTGTATCTCAGTCTTTTCTCTCCTTTTGGCCACATATCAACTTTTCTTGCCCTCTTTTCTTGCACAGAGTCACCTGATTCAAGACTCGACTCAAAACTTATTTTATTTGATTCCTTTCTTTCTTCTTTTTTTTCTTGCTCTGGAATCAAACTCTTTTCTGCATTGGCATTGACAACAGTCTCACAAGATAAGGGGCCCGATTCACAAAAGTAATCTGAGACAAAATCCTAACTTTACGACTTTCAGTATTCACAAAAGGCATTTAGGAGTAGTAAAGTTAGGATTTTGTCTTAGGTTTGTCTTAAGTTTTGGTCTTAAGACAAAATACTAACTTAAGTTAAACTTAAGTTAAACTTAAGTGGGGATTTTGTCTTAAGTTTGTCTTAAGTTTTGGTCTTAAGACAAAATCCTAACTTAAGTTTAACTTAAGTTTAACTTAAGTTTAACTTAAGTTAGGATTTTGTCTTAAGAACAAAACTTAAGACAAACTTAAGACAAACTCCTAACTTAAGTTTAACTTAAGTTTAACTTAATTTAGGGTTTTGTCTTAAGACCAAAACTTAAGACAAAATCCTAACTTTACTACTCCTTAATGCCTTTTGTGAATACCGAAAGTCGTAAAGTTAGGATTTTGTCTCAGATTACTTTTGTGAATCGGGCCCCCAGTAGCTGGTGCCCACTTTAATCGATTCGGTTCAGACTCTCTTTGGCTTTCAGTTTGCTCTAGATTTCTTTGATCACTTTCTCTTCTTTTTCCTTGATCAATTTCATTCACTTCTGTTCTTTCAAGTGGACTTGGGACTCTTCTTGTGTGACTGACATGTATCCAGTTCGGCAAGCCACCACACTTCACTGCTGTCATTGTTACCCGTATCACTTGATGTGGCCCATGCCAACGTGGTTCCAAACACGACTTTCTCACATGCTTCTTGACAAGAACCCACTCTCCACGGCTCAAGTCATGCGCTTGTTCTTGCTGTGTTGTGGTTGCAATTTCTCCAACGTGATAAAACACAGAATGCACCATATCAGCCAATCCTTTGTAATAATCGAGCACTAAATCATCAGTTATGTTCATCAGTTGATTTGCTGGAACTATTGGCTGTCTCATTGCTCTGCCCATTATGACTTCGTGAGGCGATAATCCAGTTCTTTTATCAAGGATACTTCTCAATCTCATCAGGACTAGAGGTAAAGCATCTGGCCATTTCAATGCTGTGGATGCATAGACTTTTGAAAGTCTTGACTCAATTGTACCATTGATCTGCTCGACCACACCTGATGCTTCTGGTCGATAGGCACAATGCAATTTCTGCTCAATTTGTAATGCTGCACAAATCATCCAAATTATTTAATTATTAAAGTGTGTTCCTCTATCAGTTTCTAAAGAGACTGGAAATCCGAATCTTGGGATTATCTCTCTTAGTAGCAATTTAGCAACAGTTAGGCTATCATTTTGTAAGCCTCCACCCAACGAGAGAACAGACAAACCACCACCAGTACATATTTTAATCCATTACATGGAGGTAGTTCTATGAAATCAGCCTGCAATCATATTAAGAATGACAGACTCTGATTACTTATCAACTTGCTTTTATCTACTTTTAAGAATATGAATGTTCACATGTACAATACAGCTCAAATCATAGATCATCACACAAGAGAAAACAGTGATAGATAACTATAGCACAGAATGCTAATAGTCCGAAGCGCTTAGCTTAGCTCTTCAGACTATTAGCATTCTGTGCTATAGTTATCTCTAGGTTCGTATGATTATTCTGAATTTGCATTGATCTTATTTGCAATGCTCTTTTGTCTCTTCTCCTGTTCACTCACTCATGGCTCGTTGAGAGATGTTATTATGAATGACTGAATTACTGTTTTCTCTTGTGTGATGATCTATGATTTGAGCTGTATTGTACATGTGAACATTCATATTCTTAAAAGTAGATTAAAGCAAGTTGATAAGTAATCAGAGTCTGTCATTCTTAATGTTATTGGTTATTGTGACTTTACAGAATAATTCCCTTATTCTAGGTCCTCATGGGGGGGATTTAGAGTCCGTCTTATCAATGGTCAATCCCTGCCGACTCTCAAAGATTCATCGGAGAGGACCACATTATTATGGAAATGGGCCAAACTTAGTCTAGACAAAAGAGACTGGTAGATGTTGAAATTAGTTACTGATAAGGGGGTAAGCACACGGAGCTCTGTTAGAGAGCAGAGGGCAGCACTACAGCCATGCTCTTGATAACAGAGCAATCTACATGTTTATACCCACATTAACATACTATTCTGGCAAGCCCCGTGGTCACATATCTAGGGTGACTGATGGTTTGAGGAATGTAGTATGTGGCTAATTGCCATTTGGATTATTAAAAGATGAATGGTGATTGGCAATATAATACAGGCCCATGACTGCATTTTACATGTATGATATTGAAACTGAAAGAAGAGTGACAGTCTATGTCCTTCTGTCAGTGAGGAGATTGTGATGACACTCCATTTATGCCTTACTTACTGTGAACAGTGATTGGCTCTGGTTGACTGGGTGTGGTGACAGAGTATCAGAGGAGAAAGTGTGACCGGGTTATCATGAGTGGGCAAGTGAGCACAAACGTGTGCGTCGGTGTGCATGTGTGTCAGAGCAAGCATGTATGTGTGTGTGTATATATGTGTGTGAGAGAGAGAGAAAGAATGAGAGAGAGAAAGAGTGTATGTGCCCTATGGTGTCCTCTTCAACCCAGAGCATCCAGTGCCCAAAGCATAGGTGGTCATCTTTGGCATGAGGAACCACATCTCTGCATATTGCTGGGCACTCTTGGCACTCAGTAATCATTAATGTTATGATCTGGTGAATAACTGACATCTCCTTTGACCCTTCCCCCACTAGAAGCATCTATTACTGTTCCTTTCATATAAAACACAATATCTAACTTCAAAAGTCACATTTGTGACAAGTTTCATATTTAATGCAAATATAATATGGTTTTCCCTTGTAGTTATATCGTAAAACGTGCTACTTCCCAGTAGATTAGTAATGCAAAAAACAAAGTGATGCCACCATCACCTAAACTGAATTAATCTCAGACATTGGTAATTACTTGGGCCGCATTCCAGACCTTCACCCTTGCCCACTATGCCACTCTAGACAGAGATCAGCCATTTACAAATCAGTCTTGGTCATGCTCCAGCAGAACAGTCCAGGCTGAACTGCCAGGCCAGGTCCCCTCCAATTGGGATCACAAGCAACCACAAATTGGAGCAGAATGAAGACTGATATGCTTATGGCTTGTCTCTCTCTCGAGTGGCACAGTAGGCAAACAAACAATGCACTGGAATGGATTCCGAGTAATTACCAGTGGCTCAGATGAATTCAAGCATACCACACATTGGCTTCTTGATTTCCTCGGTGTGATTTCCTTAGTGAAGTGGGTATACCCAGACGTGGTTCCTGTGCTCACAGTGCCATAGGAATGAAAAAGTACCTCACTGTCGAGGCTTAAAATGGTTAAAACTGCTCTGTGATTGCTTGTGTTCTCATCTGAAAGGGACCTGACCTAGAACTCTGACCTGGGCTGCTGCTATTGGAGAAGAGTCAAGGTTGATTTGCAGCTGAATGATTTTTGTCGAGAGTAGCACAGTGGACAAAAAATAGATGTACTGCCAGAGCCGGACTGGGAAACCAAAGCAGCCCTGGCAATTTTGTTGGGGGGGATGCAAGTGTGCACGGCTGCTTTGTTACTGGGGGCCGATATTGCAACATCTCTGCAAAACCGGCCCCCAGTAATAAAACCAGCCCCCACCACTAAAAAACCAGTCTCCACCCTTCCAGCCTCCTGGGGAAACGTCCGATGCCCGCTACAGCCAGTCCAGCCCTATGTACTGCATTGTGCCCTGAGTATATAACAAGGATGAGATTAGTTCAAGCATTCCAACCATCATCTTTTTGTTTTAATCAGTAGATGAGTACAGCATCACTATATGAAAATTTAAAACAAATATATGTATAAATATTGTGGTAATACATGTCATATTATGGGCAATCGTTTTATGTTGTTGACCCCATCTGGTATATTGCTGACAATGGTACAAAGGTGGTCATTCTTCATATCACCCTGACCTATGGGCCATGGCATAATGGTGAGTTCTTGGCATTATGTGGGTATCCCTGGTATGGTGGACCCCATTCATATTATTATGCTAGCCCTTGTAAAAGTTTGTCCATTTCCTCCTATTGTGGGCAGACCAGCCATAATGGAGTCCATCCATGGATTTGAGCGTCCCTTTAAAATAGTTTGTGGCAGTGCTTACTTTGTAAAGGAATAAGTACCGGGGCTTCCGTCGTAATACCACTGCAGCTTGCACCACACATTGCCCCTGTCAGCTGGCAGTGACAGTACAAACACAGCTACTAACCATCACACACAACTGTTGTTGTGCTCATACCTAAATGAGACAGACAGCGCCACCATGTGGCAGACTGTCATAAGCCCCGGTGCTGGCAATTAGGTGCCGGTGCTGAGCACCGGAAACCACTGGCTCAAATTAAGCACTGGTTTGTGTTCCTTTTTCACATGATTTTGTTTGCACCTGGCATAATACTGATCTTGACAAACCGGTGGTCATGTCTGGCATGATGGGACCCACACCTCACATATAGTATAAAGAGGGACAATCTTGCCATATTTTTGGCATCCTTGGTATTATGGAGCCCACTCTGGTTATAGTGGTGACCAGAGCAAAGTGGTGTTCATCCCTGAGACACTATGAGCATGCTTGAAATAATTGCACCGTACCTGCCACAATGATAATGGAAATCTGAGGGATTTCATAATGATACATGTGACTGTAAATAAGAATCTGTCAATGTGTTCCAGTAGTACATGCGAGTATTTTAAGAAAATAACAAGCTAATATTGTGAAGACCAAAAATATTAACCACATTAAAAGATGGTATTTCAGGAAGCGTATTTTGGGTTTACTGAGTTTATTTATCCAAAATGAACAGTTTGTTTTTGATAGCAAATATGTTTTCAGAAACTGACCAGCTGATGCATTGGTGGAAAACAAATGCATTTCCAAAACGCACCTTAAGCTAGAATTTGAGTGACCATTGAAGCTGAGTTCAGGAGACCTATTTCGTATGCAGTGGCCACTTAATGCTATTGCTGATGTATAATGTCTCTGTTGGCGGCATATCATCATCAATTTTGATAAAGCTGTTTGCAACTTTATGACTACTGCTATTTGAGGCCTGGGCCTATAAGGGCATTTGTAACCTCTCTGCAATCTAAATCTGTAAAATCTCAGTAATATAAATAATAGTCTTTCTGTGCTACCTACTGAAATAGATTGTTTCCTAAATATAACTTGATTTTCCACTCTGACCTTTCCAAGTACCTTTCCCTTCATAACGTGACTGAGAATCTACTTCAAATTGACAGCGTTCAAAAAAATGAATGGAAAGCAAAGTCAAAAGTAAAGTGAGTTAGCATACAAATGATACAGCATACACAGGGGCTCATTAAGATGCCGATCAAATGAGTGTTCGACCGACATTGCAGTGGGAGTGGAACCGCCTGACTAGTAGTCGGCGGTTGCACCCCATGTATTCCAATGCATGCACGGTGGTCGGAAATATGCCTTTTCAATTGCAGCACAAGCTGCAATTGAAAAAGCCATATTTTTAAACATTCATGCAGCGCGTAGCAGGCCCACATGGTGCCTAGCACACGGTTCATGGATATTTGGGTGGCACCACATGTGCCCCCCATTGGGGATGTCCATGAGAGACTGGGGCCGTACTAGGGGTCCCCAAATTCCTTTTCTATCTGCCATTTCATGGAGGTTGGACCGCCATGAAAAGGCAGAGGGAAACAGGCATTGTAATCTATGCGGCAGTGCCTGAGAAGGCACTGCCCCTATTGTAGGGATTATAGTCCCACCAATGCCCAACTGAAAAGCAGCTGTCGGTCCCTCCGCCCAATGCCTCCGACTGCTGTATCAAAATCAAGCAGTCGGACCGCTTCTGTAGATGTCGGTGGGCCAGCCACCGATGGCCTGTTGTTGTGAGCCCACCGAATTGTGCTAAAAGCCACCATGTTGCCAGCAGTTTACTTAAGAGGGATGAATCGCCAACTACAAGGGAGGGTCTGGCTAGCCTTGCACACTATGAACATTTTAGAATATTTGATGAGTGCACCTTCAAGACATGTAATTCAAGCAATGGGCACTACCCGTCATCTGCTGACCAGCACTGAGTCCCCTAGAGAAGTCAAGCTTGCTTGATTCATTCACTTGCAAGGTGCAATATCAAAGCTTACCCATATACGACCAGTCCTTAAGGGTTGAGGAGCACTGCTCCCCTCCCCACTTTTTTTGCAAACATGAAGCGTGTCTACCACACTCTTTATTTTCGAGTCTGGCAGCCAGGTGCTGTATATGCAGTAAATGTGTGGGGGCCTGGCTGCCTCAGCCGAAATTTGCGGGGCTGAAGATTTTACATCCCTGTGGGCGTGACCTCCTCAGCTCAACAAAAAGCTTGGAGGTTCTTAACTTCCAGATGAGGGCAGTGCGTCACAGATAGGCTCAGACCTGAGTGCTTCAGTTTTGAGCCCTGAAGTGCCCAGAGCTGGCTGTCCATCAGTGATGCCTCCTTACAGAGTGGGGTGGGGTTAGCAACTCTCACTGACCTCATCTGACTCTGTGATCAGTAAGGGACTGTTGCCACCTCTCATTGGTTGACCAATAAAAAGGTCAGCCAATAAGAGGAGGCAGCAGTCCCAATTGTCAACGAACCACCAAATCTTCCCTCCTGCCACTCGATTTCACCACCAGTGGCTTGGTAAGTTGCTTTTTTAATGTTGGGTGCTTATGTGTATGTATGAATGTATGTGTATTTGTGTATGTGTGCTGTGAGTGGGTTTATGTGTTTGTGTGTGTGCTTTACTGCTTATGAATGGTGGGTGTGTGTGTACTGGGGAACGTATGGGTGTGACTGAGTGTGTAAATAGATGGGTGAAAGTGAATATGTATGTGCGTGCATGTATGGAGCTCTCACCCACCCACCGTCTGCTCAAATTACTGGCTGCCACTGAGCTCACTCGCCACTGCTGGGAGTGGCTTGAAGCGGCACTGCACTTCAGTGGAGATGCTCAGAAGGAGTGTGATAGTGTCATGGTTATCACACTTAGGGAGCGCTCCCTTTCGCACCACACACAAACACATACGCTCCCTATATGAGCCCCTTTAACATATACATGTTTGAATGGAGCATGAGTGCGGAGGTTTGTCTACTTGCCTATTCACAGGGACGGTAGACTACAACACCCAGAAGCCACCATTCCTGCCTAATGAGATCACCTGTACTGAGGAGGAGCCTAAGTATATAAGTCACTCCTCTAAAATTGAACCAGTGCTTGTCAATCTGCCAAGACACTGTTCATGTGCTGATTGAAGCTCCTGCCCTGCTTATCCTGACTACGTTTCTTCGCGGGAGAGGTGCTGGATGATTTCCTGCCTTGCACGCTCTCCCGACTTCTGACTTCAGCGTCTGTGGTGCCGTGAGCCCAGCTGTTCTGAGTGCAGCTCGCACCTTCCAGGAAGCCTCTGCACCCGCCTGCTTTCCCTTGTACCGGCTTCTGTACGAAGCAGTAAGTGTTTTTCGCTGGGCGGAAGGAGCAGCTCCAGCCCTGGCCACGTGTTCACCGCTTGGACTGCTACGGTCTGGAACGCGCTTCGGCTTCAGTGCCTTTCAACGCTCGCACGCTCGGAGCGTTGCGGTGCGAGCGAAGCCATTATTATTTGGACATTTAATTTTCAATGGGGTTTTCGCCCGCACGGAGTGTACGGATTAACCCAGTACTTAGCCCAATTCCCATAGCATTAGCTCGCATGGATCGCTGCGATGCTAAACGCTCACTGTTATCAAGAGGGCTGATTATCACGAGAAGCGTCGAGGGACATTACAGGAAAACATTGCGGCATTATCATATCCAGCCTCTTTCTACTGTGGAGTAACAGGAGGAGCAGGGGTACGACGACGATTGGTGCCAGCCCTGTCTGCCTGTCCTTTGTCATAGCTTGCTCACTCCTTAATTGTACCACAACATTTCTCCTTTGCCTGACGGATGCCTGAGTTGCTTGAGAGCGAGGCCTATACTGCTTCCCTCCTAGGCTCGTTGGAGTGGAATATATGTGAGTCATGTTTGTGGAAAATGCACATGATGTTTACTGCTTACTCATTGGCTTATTGCATGTTAATACATCCTTTGATTTCTCTCTATCTATCACAGGGTCTCGGGAACAACAGTCCCCTGCACACGCTAACAGTGTATCAATTATATCAATAACAGTGTGACAAAAGCTTGAGTCTTTGCTGGAACATGCGCTTCAGTTTATTCACAACAGTCTTAGCCAACACATGTTTCGTCGAGCTTACGGTTGTGCGCAGCAACTTCTTCAGGGCTAAGAAACAAACAAGTGTACAGAATTGGGAATGAAAGGTATGCAACAATAGCATCCAATGTCAGTTTCTCATTGTGACAGACTAACTTTGAAGGATCGGCTCGTGTTGCCTACTCAAGCCTGTGGAAACCCATGCTGTCTTAAATGTGTCACCTCGGTTGCTTAGTGACAAACTAGTGTATTTTAAGAAAAATTATAACAACACTCTTAGATAAAATAAACTTGTCCGGAGTTAAGGCATGCTTGTTCCTTGTGAGTCCAGTTGTGACATAAGAACCTAAACAGTCAACAGTGACTTTGCTAAGGTGAATTTAACATAACGACACCCCCTTAATGTTGCCTGGTACCCGAAGGTATGTAATAAAAAACAAAATACCTATACTCAATACGTGAATCACAGGGTCTCCAGTTACAAAGTGTCATTTGTAGCAAGAAGTGAGAACTGGAGAGGCCTTCTCGTGGCATTCCACGACAATTTATTGTTTTATCCATTTCCCCTTTCCTATGTGGGCGGTCTTGCAGGAGAGTTCTTATCTCATCCTTCTGTGAGTCGGCCCAGGGAGGGAGTGGGGAAATTGAGCATCGCCCCTGCTGGTTTTGTTTTGGAAGGTTAGTGGCTTGTGTTGTCTGCTAACCTGACAGATAGGCAGCTAATGGGCTAAGCATAAAAAGGTGGCACAAAACAGTATTTAAATCAAGCCAAAAAATAACAGAACTCTTGCAGATGGTGCATGCATTCTGGAAGGAAATCCACACACAAGCAAACTTGCTAGAGTCTATTTAAACATTAAAAGAATGTTGTGGTAGGTCTTGAGAAAGCCATGACAATGGCATAATAAATGTGTTGATCTGGTATAAGAAATGTTTTACTATACTGATGTTAAGTTTGAAAAATATTTAGTTGTTTATAATTTTGCCATTATGATCAGCTGAACTGATTTAACTAAAATGGCGTCCAAGGACTACACGTGTGATCCATGCAAATCTAGGGCACAACAAAGTGATTCATTCAGGACCACAAATCAGGTTGAGGCAAATTGTGGGAAAGTCAATGAGGCCCAGGCAGACAAAGTTGTAGTGCATGATGCTATGCAAAACCACATATGTTATCCAGGCAGACCAGAGCTAGAGGATGAAGCATTTCAACTCATGCTACAAATGAAGTCAATGTAGACAAAAAGGAAACACAAAATAAACCAAATAGCAATAAAAATGAGGAGCAGCAAGGCCGACAAAGGTTAAGGTTGGTAAATAAGAAAATACAGGACAGAACAAGTGCGAGTTTGAAATACTCTACTCTACACCAGTGAGAAAGTAAGAGTTGACACTGACGTATCCTTATGTTGTCATTCACAATTATGATACAATTGTGCTGTACATGGAACAGCAGCCTTTGATCAAATTGGATATTAATATTATGCACTACTAAGTAAATCATAACTCATCATACATTTGAAAAAGCATGTTTAATCAAGAGCCACTCTGTGGTAGTCAACTGATATGTTGCTTCTAATTTCATCAGTACAGTGGTTCATTGACAATAGAAAAAAATAACAATAATAAATATGCATAAAACGGAAAGATCACCAATATAGCACTCATTAACAAAAACAGCAATCTAGATTTAGAAATTGAAAATTTAAAGGTTTAAAATGGATTGTGGCCTGCATATCTGACAATTGCTTTGAAAGCCAAGCTGTTGCACCTCTAATCCTAACGCTCACTCCCTATCTTACCTCAAAATTTTTATATTAATTCCACAACCCCCAGCCCAACACTAATACCGTTATGTACCCTTTCCACAACCTTAACACTTAGCCTAACCCAATCTTCCACACTCACCATATCCCAAACTTTACCCTATCCATTAACCTAACTTACCCCTAAACATACCTTGTAATATCCTTAAACCTAGTGCCTACCCTTAACATAACACTTTGCTCGATATCTTCCTTACTGTAGAAAATTGGGTTTTGGATTGAGGTGGGTCAAGACCCTTCACAAGCAACAATCACAATCTTGGTCTGAGTGAACGACAAAAGTCACTAAATTAACCTGTGCTTAACCCTTTGTTAGCTCGGCACAAAAGCAGCCATGATTAAACTTAGAGGCACTGTGTTAATTATTTAGCCAGCAGACAAACAGTAATAAAGTTAAAACACAATGCAAAATGAATCCTACAACAACTTAGAAAAATAGAGTAAAATTTAATGTCCAACCATGATGGGAGTGCAGATCATATACGGGGACAAGGTGAGACCAGCTGAAAAATTATCTTCTCAAAGTCTGGTGCGCAGAGTTCAAAACTTCAGAATTTCACACGAGGAGCTCAACTGATACCAGCCAAGGGTCTAGGACCTGGGGAAACGCCTCTTGGGAATAAGGAACTCACTCCAGCAGAGGCTGGCAGGGCTCAGGCAGGTCCATTTGCAGGTCAAGGCAGGGCCAGTTGAAGAAGGTCAGCTTGGCAATTGCAGGAAGATCTCTGGAGCTTGTTGTGCCAAAGGGTGGATGGAACTCACAGAGTTTTACTCTCAGGAGTTCCAAGGAGTTACCCAAAACCTCAGTGAGCAGTGAATTTGTGGCAAGTTGCGCTGTTCACACTGATTTATATCGCCGGGAGCATATCCTGCACTGTAAAATCACTGTTAATGGCACCACGTGGCATGCTAGTGGGCACTGTTTCTTTTTCCCTTTCGAGTAGATTTTCTACTCGAGTGGCAGCTTTCTCACCATGAGCGGCAGCTTTCTGAGCACAATCAATAGCGATGTGCCGCGACCTCCCTCATTGAGAAATCTCGCCAGGAGGCGGCCTAGCACTTGATTTTCTCACTTTCCAACTCACCACTGGTGAGCCACGTGAGACAAAAAACTCCGCCACGCGGTGGTTTTTGGAGCTTTTCTGGAACTCCGCACTACAAGCGGAACGTGGAGTGGAAAAAACTCAGCAAACTCCACCAGAGGAGTGGAGTTTACTGCCCACCACTAGCTGTGTCCCTGTAGCTCAGAACAAGAGGCCAGCCAACTGACTCTTGGAGTCACTCAGGTTATCCTGGGATCAAGTGTAAGTCGGGCAGTGAACAGATCCGCCTTTCTCATCCTGGCAGGATGGCCTGCTCAGCTACATCCAGGACCTACTGTTCACTGCCTGGGCCCAATATGCATTCTTAATGGGGGAGCCATTAACAGGCCCAGGCAGCTGGAAACTCCTAGAAGACATCAAACACTTTTGGGGCAGGAAAAAGCCATCTTTCTAAAAGTGGCATTTTCAAAATTGTAATCTGATACCAAATTTTACGATTAAAGAGGATCTTAAAATTCATTTGAGTCCAACGATGACATTTCTACCTTCTCCTAATCAAAAATTAGCACGTATAAAATGTAATGAGGTAACTCAATGTTATTCCATGGGAGAGGAAAGCCTTACTACTGTTACAAATGTAGGAGTATTTCACTACCAGGACATGTAAAACATAGAAACGCATGTTCTACTTTTTAAGTACAATGCACCTTGCCCTATGGGCTGCCTACAACTTATCTTAGGGGTGATTTGTATCTTTTAAAAAGGAAGGTTTAGGCTTGGCAAAAGGTATTTTTTGCCAGATCAAATTGGCAGTTTATAAACTGCACACAGGTTGCAACAGCAGGCCTGAGAGATGCTTTTAAAGGTCTACTTAAGTGGGTGGCACAATAAGTGCTACAGGCCCACCAGTAGCATTTAATTTACAGGCACTGGTTACATGTAGTACAACTGTATTAGGAACTTAAAATTAAATTAAATGTGCCAATTGAGTGTAAGCCACTTTTACCATGTTTAAAAGAGTGAGCACAAGCACTTTTGTACTGATTATGAGTGGTAAAGTGCAGAGAGTCCTAATGCCAACAAAAACGAATTTCAGCAAAGAGGAGGGAAGAAGGCAAACAATTTGCGGGAAGAAGACACCAAGGCTGTCAGGTCTAACATTTACCTAAATATCATTTTACATTTTCAAACGATTTGGACTTTCTGCTTCTTCTCTAAACTTTCTGTCGTCAAGCTATGTTTTTATCTGGCTATTTAAATCAGACTTTATACCCAATAACAAATAACAGTCAATACTAACAGTGATGTCAACTGTTTTAAGTGATTTTGCAGGGACACATAATGGGAAAACAGTACATCACCAATTGTGTCCGGTTCTTAGTGGTGTGTACAGTTTCTGTAGTTTGTGCCTTTGAGTCACAGGGAACTGCCTCAGTCTGTGCACATTTTATTGACTGCCTACTAGCAGAACTGTGAAAGTCTCCGCTAGAATAATGGTTGTCATTAGGTTACTTCAACCAATACTACTTTGAGCATTCTCAATGCCAGAATGTAAGCATTCCTACAAACTTGGAGACTAAATGCTTCGCATGTGTTATAGTTATGTTCGGCTGCCTGTATGTGGGTGCACATGAGCCTGTCGCCACGTATCTTGTCAGCTCTTGCAGTGCATGTCTGGTGGGTCAGTTGAAAGGCTTTTGCCTCTAGTAGAAGAAATATTTTGCGAACCTCAAACCCTAATATAGGGTCAATGGGCCAGATGTATGAAGCGTTTTTCCCGTTCGCAAACGGGCCGATTCACAGAATCGGCCCGTTTGCGAACGGGAAAAAGCCTTTTGGGATGTGTCATCCCAAAAGGCCATCGCTAAATTTTGCAAATGCACTTAACGAATCACAAATTGCGATTCCTTAAATGCAATTTTGGAAGCACTCAAAATTTGTGATCTGGTCTTAAGGAATCGCAAATTACCACCAACTTGAAGTTGGTGGTAATTTGCGATTTCCTGGAAAAATGCACTTTTTTGCATTTTTTAAAGTGCCATGTGGCGTATATACATGCCCTTAGGGCATGTATGTGCGCCACATGTGCACACATGCGTATTTCAGGGGTGCAACAGGGTGTCCTTTTGGCACCCTTGCACCCTTGAAATTGCATGCGCAATTTGCGAGTACCTATTGGGTACTCGCAAATTGCACATGCAATTCCCATTCATTTCTATGGGCCTCTTGGCCCATAGAAATTAATGGGAAGCCATTCCTTATTTGCGACTCGCAATTTGCGAGTCGCAAATAAGGAATGCGTAGGAATCGCTATTTTAATTGCGAAATCTACATACATTGCATTTTGCGAGTCCTTAATAGCTAATCGGTAAAATTCCCTATTAAGGACTCGCAAAAGACAATGTTGATACATCTGCCCCAATATGTGATCCTTTAGGGGTGATGTGGCCTGTGTCTGTTGGTGGCACCCCAGACAGCTCTCGAGCAAAACATATCCACTGAACCCGACATGATACGCATGAAGCGGTCCTTGCGCATCACCACCATGACTGACAGGGAACCAAAAGCGGCCTTGTCAAAAATGTTCAAACATGCCTGCTCTATTTCTCCTCGCTCATCTCTCTCTCCGTGTATTTTTCCTCTCTCTCTTTCCTCTGTCACCCGCTAAGCTTACCACTACAATTAACCTGGGTGTGAGGAGGCTGGAAAAAAAACACAGAGGCGCCAGATCTAATCTTTGTCTTCAAAAATGTGAAAATGCCTGATGGAATAAACGGGCAGGTCAGCGCTCAACATCACTCACTCTCAGAACCTCCTGCTTCACAACAGTTACCACAAATTCGTTTATAAACACAATCCCGTGAAGTAATAGATTGAGGCAGACACGTGTGTTGACAACAGCTGTTCTTCCTCTTCTTAATATATGAGTGACCTACCAGCACCTTTCGATATTCTTGACAAAGTAACATATGTTTCATAAATGTTAGCATCAGACGCTCTAAATGTCTAATTGGAAAGCTATTTCGCCAGAAATGAATTACAAGCAAGTGCTTCTGCGCAGTTCAATATCTTATAGACGAGCAAAGCCCACGCACCTCGGATTCTGCCTGAATTAATTACCCCTGGTATTTTCAATATCAAACACAATCCATCGCCTTTTTAAAAATAATATTTTATGCATCTGACGTTTCAAATAATAATTAACAGCGTCAGTTTTACTAATGTATTAAAATTTGAATTAAAACACACGACAAATGAATGAGGAGCAGCAGTCTGTTTTAATGAATATTTCATACCTCTATAAATCATGCATCAAAGTAAAGCCGGCAACATTTGACAACATCGCTCCCGTGTCAGTGTGAGGTCCCGGAGTTTTACAACACATAAGACATTTTGTTCTAGTTTTGAAGCTGCATTACCATAACGGCCGTGTAGCTGAAAATAGTTCGGCGTCGGAAGTCGGCTCTCGTCTGCTCTTTCGGTTGGTTTCAATGATGCTTTAGGTAGAAGAGAACAGATCGACGCCAGAGGATGTGGACTTTGTAGGTTAGTGTGGATGATTAGGTATTCTGAAAAAAGACCGGAGCTTTCTGAGTCCCTGTCTCTTTTTTGGCTACAGTGGGCTTCTGACGCAGTGAAGATGAGGAGTCCTGCCTCAACATTGTTATCCAAGGTATTAATAATCTCTCAGACTTTTTCACAGATTACATTCGCAATTGATGCCTGACAGAAAAGGGCGAAAACACTGCAAGGGGTCAGCCCTGATAACTCCAGAAGACTGTATCTGTCGGCGTCTCGTGGCCTAGCATGTCAAGTGAAACTGTAGCTTGGAAAATTAGACTATAACAAGATATGTCCAAACGACCCTCAACCCTTTAGTTATAAACTTTGCTATTTCACTACTGGGCTCAGAAAAGCAAAGTCTCTATATCAGCTACCTCTGGTGAATACTGCCCGCCAGTGCATTGATCTCCGGTTGACTTTTTACGACCCAGGGGCCGTATTATAATAAGTGCCCGGGGGGGGGGGGGTGGCACAACGGGCGCTTGTGCCCGCTCTGCGGGCCCCGGGGCACTTTGGTATTACAGAAGGGGGCGCAGACATTTTTGCGTCCCCTTCAGTAATACCGATAGCGCTGGTGCATTAAAGCGCCAGCACTACCTTCAGGGGGCGTTCCCTCATTTACAAAGAGGTGTGCCCTATGCAAAAGAGGGAATTCTTTTGCCTCTGCGTCCGCACCATATTACACAGGCGGGCGCACAGGCAAAGAAGCTCTCAGGGGGCTCACGCACAGTCTCTAGAAGGGAGAAAGGGGGTCTTATGGACACCCCAGACATCTCCTTGGAGGCGGGGGCAGTCAGTGTCTGCACCCACCTGAAAGAGGATCTCTAACCCCTTTAAAAGTGCAGGCAGGTTGCCACCTGCACTGTGAAAACATGAAGCGGCTGCCTGGAGCCTCTCCGTGTTTTCACATGAATGTGCTGTCCTGGGGGCAGTAAGTTCGCAGCTGTCATGGGGGTAGCGCATACACTGTAATAGGGCGCTTTGTCATTGTTTGCGCCTGGCACACCTTGAAAAAGGAGCTCCCATCGCAAAAAATGACAATGCGTAATACAGCCCCAGGTGGACATCAGAGGCATCTTTTAGGAAGTCATCATTCATTCCCTGATCACCATCATTTTTGGACTGATACTGGTGGTTACTGACTCAGAAAGTGCCCTGGGTTCTGCCAACCAAGCCCAGAGTCAGTGCTCTGTCCTCTAATGGTATATGGAAATGTATCTAATTTTAATTGGCAAAGAAAACCTACCTGTTAGTCTCATGTATATAGCAGAGCATGTAGGCTTAGAGACCCCAGTCTACTGACTGGACTTTTGCGTGCAGTGCTGTGGTGTTTGGTGTCATTTTAAAGCCAGGCCTGCCTACCAGGTTGATTTTAAAATAAAACTATGTCCAAATTCGACTTTGGAACTGAAAGTACTTTCACATTCCAAAACTTCCTCTAAGGTCTGCCCTAGGCAACCCAAGAGTACGGTTCATAGTTATAAAAAGCAGGTGCAATATAAAATATGTTTTATATGTCCTGGCAAGGAAAAACAGCCAAAGTTATTTTTCCATATTGAAGTGCTGCTATCCCTGTAGGATAACATGGGGAAGGCTTTATTAAATTTAATAGTCTTTCTTTGCATTGGGGCTAGCTAGCAATGCCATTCAAAATAAATATCAAGATAATGGTTACAATAAATCCAACAACTTGCCAATATCAGATTTAATATAACTGTTACAGGAAAGTAGCTTTAGAACTTACTATCCTGGAATTAAATAAAGCAGCCTCTGACACCCTGAGCCAAGCTCCTCCCTGAGTAGGTGTGAAGAGGCCTGGGCTGCAACAAAACAGCCATTTGGTGGGAAGAGATTCGCTTCCTGAAGAAGCCAGGGAGTTGAAGGGGCTGCAGAGGTAAGCTGGACTTCAAAGGCAGGAGAACAGATGTCACAGTACCCAGGCCAGCACCCACTCCCCTGATCCTCAGCCAGATGTGCTAATTAGATCAGGAGAGGGGCTGGAAAGTGAATATAATAAGTTGCTAACCTCTCCTTTGGATAGGGTTACACAGATACACACACACCACGGAATTATTTTCTCCATTTTGATTTTTGAGAGAATAGTGCATTCTAGGTCAAAAATATGCCACATTTCGCAGGAAGTAGCCATATCAGAGGGAGGTAGCTTTACCCCTATTGGTTAAGGTGCCCCCCTTCTTGCCAGTCCAGAATGGAGGATGACTATGGAAGAGCTACAGGAGCTCCTCAGATCACTGCCTGGAACAACAAAAGAAGAAGGACACAGCTCCTGGACCCTTGGATTGCACCATAGAAGGCCTGCATTCTGAAAGACTGTGCATGCTGCACTCACAAGGCTGCACGAAGAATAGACTGTGCTTAACTCAAAGAGAAAGGAGTGGACTCCCTCATCAACAACTGGTATAGCAGAGCTGGAAGAAGTCACCAGCAAAGCCAAAAAAAAGAACGCCCCAGCAGACCAGTGTCAACGGGATTTTTCCTGGACTGTGTAGATGCATTGTGGAAAATTGAGTCCAAGCCCCCAGGTGGCAATCCAGAATCTCTTAAATTCGTGGCCTGAGAGACACTTATTTTCTCCAAAGGACTCAGAAACAACAAGATTTCGAATTTTGGAAACTCTCTGAAAAGTATTCCAGAAAAGCTCCAGGAGGAAACTGGATTGACGTTGAGAGTCAAGCCACCATCTTAAGCTCGTGAATCGGCCTGACAGTGCTACTTTGTCCCGCTGAAAGCTCCAGATCTCCTTCCTGTCAACATCAAGGATAAAGACTTTCAGAGGCTCACTGGTGCAGCGAGCTACAATAGGCCGCCATCTTTGAATCGGACTCCAGATCCTAAGAACCCGAGGACTAGTCGTTAAGAGAAAAGCTCCTTGAAAAAGACTAAGTCCAAAGGAAAACTTTTGACCGGGACCTAGCCCTAAGTTTATCCGACCCTCTCTACATTGTGGTTATCTTAAAGCTTTGACTTTGTCCTGGTCCAGCGTGACTAGATAGCTGCGAGTGGTGCTTTAAGCTTTTTGGCACTAGAATGCACAATTTTTGATTTAAACTTTAAAATTGTATATCTCCGATTCCCTACATTGGATTTCTGTCTTTTGATGTTATTTTAAAGATAAAAATATTCTCTATTTTTATAAATTGGTGTTGGATTTTTATTGTGTTGTGTCTTTTGCCTATTTACTTTTTTGGTGATATTAAATGTTCTACATATGCCTATCTCCTAAGTTAAGCCGGACTGCTCATTTTTCAAGCTACCAAGGGTTGAGCAAGGATTAACTTACTGTGACTTGGGGAGTGAGGCCTGTGAAGATGGCTGTGTAGATGTGTCTGTTGGAGCTCCCGTCGGCGGCGCAGGAATCTGCCACAATCCTGCAGTGTACCAGTGATACCGACCCCAAAGATTCAATGGAAAAACAATAGACCATATCTGAGCACCCAAGACGGTACCACCGAGCGTACAACTAACTGGCACGTTCCAGATATCCGAGAAAGTGGAGCACTGCGAAGTCTCCCCGGTGCTATCTTGAATGGGAATCAGGCTTTGTAACTCTGAGCTCCGGAGAACTGCGCAACAAACATCAGACAAGTCGACCCTTGACCGAGTCCAACTGAAATCAGAGGAGTCTCCACCCAAAAAGTATAACATGGCCAGAGTGTGTAAAACGGGTTAGCAGGACTCCCGGAAAGTCAGAAAGTTGGAGACTCCCCACGGACGGAGTGATCGGCGGCAGCCATATGGGAAAACCGCACAACAAGGGAGATCAGTGAAATCACAGCCGAAGCCATAGTGGCCGAAGAGGTGGGTCGGTCTGGTGAAGGCGAGCAGGCCCCGTCTGAGCGTCGGCTTGTACGGCGGTGCTGCGGCAGACCAGATGTCCATTCTCCTGGGAAGATCGGGCCCTGATCGCGGAAGCTCGTAAGGTGAGAAGAGTGGCCCGTGACCGCATATCGGAGGCAGTGTTCACTCGAGATGGGGAGTTGGATTAAGGGGGATCAGAGAAAAAATAAGGAGGCGAGACTTGATCCCCATGCAGGAAACTCCTGCGGGGATCAGGACCGAGCTCCTCCCGATGCGGCACCTGGGGGACTTGATTGACTCTTTACCGAAGCAAGCCCCATCCAATGCCTAAAGACTGGAGCTCCCCAACCAGATTGAAGTAAGTGAGACGTGGGCCATAAGTGGGAAACGGCCTGACAACTGAATATAATAATGCACAC
This sequence comes from Calotriton arnoldi, assembly GCA_963921515.1. NCBI lineage: Eukaryota > Metazoa > Chordata > Amphibia > Caudata > Salamandridae > Calotriton > Calotriton arnoldi. The sequence goes on along the minus strand of CAWUFW010020259.1, from coordinate 70,410 downwards.
CACCCTAAGGGCACGAGTCCCAAGAAATAAACCGGACAGATAGGGTTGCTTGGATCACGGTCAGGACAAACAATTGCAGACAAACATGAGCTGCACAAACTCGGAGCGGGCGGAAAGGGGCAGTCCCCCCCGGGTGTCAGAAAGGATAAAGAGAGAGATCTGCTTACGTTGGCTTGACATCAGTTTAACACACCATAACCAGAGGGAACTGAATGGAACGCTTTGCACAGTGCTATAAAAACTTGTTGTATTTAGGGGCCACAGAGGGGAGACGGTGCGTGCTGTAGGTACTGCCCACATGGAGGGGCTTTGACGGAGTGAGATAGTAACCGCACCATGACTGGTCCCAGCAGGGGAAGCAAACAGAATAATCGTCAGGGGCGGAGGCCAGTGGCAGCTCGCCGAGGGAGTGGTGCGGGTGGTGGGGGAGGGGCAGGGTGGGGGGTAGTGAACTCGGACATACGACGGACAGAACTCAGAGGGAGTTCTGTCCGTCATAAGTCTGAGTCCACTACCCCCCACTCTGCCCCTCCCCCCGCTCCACCACCCTGCACCACTCCCTCGGCGAGCCGCCACTGGCGGAGGCGCTTTGGGGCCTAACAACGACACAATACAGACCTTGATCCCTGTACTATAGTGGGGTGAGTCCAACAACAGTAAGATACTCCAAAACTCTCTGTGAAGGTCAAAAAACACTGCGAATCGGGGCTACACATAAATCAGAGGAGAAGTAAGTGACCTAAGGACCTCCAGCTCTGGAACCGGTGTATCCTGGGCCACAGCACAGACGATCAGCTGGGAGAGTGTAATGGGCTAGAGGGGATCTCAAAATGGTGAAAGACAAAGGCAATAAGGTGCAAGCTAATAAAATCTCGAACCATGTGCAGCCTTGCCTCCAAGGCCCAGACCTCCAAGATGTAATCCATGAAAAGCAAGGGGAGGAAATGCAGTGCCCTACAGATCCAGACTCTTTCTCGCAGACATACTGGCAGCAATTCAATCCACTCGTGAGGATATGGTCCATAGGATCAATGCTGTTGCGATCAATGTTAATTTATTAAGATGTGACCTTCATAAAGTATTGGATAGAGTGACCTCCACGGAACAAAATATGGATGAAATGCAAAAAGAGGTCCGTTCCCTCAGAGATACGGTCATTGAGCTGCAAAAAAAGAGTAGTACAATTGGATGACCTTGCAGAGGATGCAGAAGGCAGGTCAAAAAGAAACAATTTACGATTTGTAGGATTTCCGGAGAGAGCAGAGGGACCATCGGCTGAGCTGATTCTAGAGAACTGGATTGTCAGTGACCTAGCCCCCAAAAGACTCTCGAAGTTTTTTAACATGGAAAGAGCCCATAGAGCGCATGTTCCGCCGCCCTGCCCTGGAGCACCACCGAGAGCTATCATAGCCTGATTCTTCAATTATCAGGATAGAGAGGCTATCTTACAAGCTACTCGTACTAAAAGGCCACAACTATATGAAGGTCACACCATTGCAATTTACCCTGATTATACACAAAAGGTACGAGACCAAAGGAAATATTTTCTGGCGTTTAAATGACGGCACAGAGATATAGGGATAAAATAAAGTCTCCTCTACCCAGCCAAGTTGTGGGTGAAACATAAAAGAAAAATCTTCTTCTTTTTCTCGGCAGCGGAAGTGACTGACTGGCTGGATAAATCTGGCCAACAGGACTCCTGTTTGCCAACTCACACGGGGTCTTCCTGCTCCTCACAAGGAAGAAGCCTGATCAGAGGTAGAAATCGTGTGAACCAGAAGACTCTCCGTGAGGGCAATGGCAGCCCGGGTCGAATACAGGTATGCCCAGATAGCACCCTGCGACTGGCGAAGATAGTCTGAGACTCCGAAGAAGGAACCCAAGAAGTAATACTGGACTCCATTATTTCAAAGGACTCTACGTGCTGAGGGGGCTGAAACCAGATCTGGCCTGGATGATCCAGATAAGAGTAAACAGTATCATACCCATGAATGATGTATATGTTGGGGTTGTATCTTTCAAATTGAAATGTCCTATAGCCGACGGGGGCCCGCCCCGTCTTCTTAGAGGCTGGGGCATGGGCGGGTGGCTAGAGGCTTGACCTTGCACCTTGCCGGTTGTTCGGCCGCTTGCATGGCAATATTTTTCGGGGAAGGGGTTAATATGCACCGGAATCTGAGCATACATAGAGGTACGAAAAAGTGGACCTTGGTGCAATGGTTACTTATATTATGCAATCTGAAAATTTGGTGGGGCATGGGCCAGCACCGACAGGCCCTAACTCTCGTTGAATGGGGGAGGGTGGACCAGCAATGCTCCCCAAGGTGAGGGGGAAATGGGGAGTTACTACAGTTAACCAAGTTTTGTTCTGGTTGGGACTGTTTAAAAACACTTCCGGTCTGAGTGTCATGTACGTAACCCAGGATGCAATCGTCGGGGGAAGGATAAGATGGGTGGAAGGCAAAAGGGGGAAAACAGTAAAGATTGAAGACTGGTTGTCATGGCTTCCGTTCCAATGAAATGACTCACTTGGAATGTCCGTGGATTGGCAGCATTCGAAAAGCGTAGAAAGAGAATATGCTTACTTAAAATAATATAGTGTCGGTTGCATGTCTGCAGGAAATACACGTGTGGGGGGACTACCTGCCTTGTATTAGACGTAGATGGAGGGGACAGTTGTATGCTACCTCATATTCTGGCTACGCAAGGGGGGCACTTATCTGGGTCGCGCCCGGCGTGCCTTTACAACATTTACATCATGTAGCGGACCCAGAGGGAAGATATGTGATCCTACATGGCATGCTGGAGTGTCAGGAAGTATGTATCATACATGTATACGCCCCCAATGTGAACTCTTCCACCTTTTTTCCCCTCTATCATGTCAGCAGGGACCTCATACTTAGGTGCAACAGTAATAATGATGTGGGACGTCAACCGTGCCCTTGATGGGACGTTGGATCGTGAGCCTCCCCGACTGCACAGAAAACCCCGCATGACAGAGACTCTAAAAGACATTTTGCAGGACATGCAGCTCACTGATATCTGAAGAACACATTACCCTAGACAGAGGACATTCTCCTGCCATACCCCAGCGACCAATATGTTTAGTCGTATAGATTATTGTTTCATTTCCGAGGAACTAACTCCTGAGATAGAAGGGATAACTTATATGCTCAGGTATCTTTCTGACCATTCACTGGCCTTACTTAGCATTGAGGGTCAACAACCTTATGTGGAGACTCCGGGCAGAGGCGCTGTCTGATCCCCCTTTTGCAGCTTCAGTTTTGACCGCTCTGGTCAGATGCTTTGAGGAAAACTGGGGAACGGCCTCCAGCAGGGCATATGAGTGGGAGGCCATGAAGGTGGTCCTTAGGGGCATCAGTATGCAGACAGCATACGGGGTGAAACGCCAATTTGGAGTAGGATATACGTACCCGAAAGAGTACGTTGGGCAAATTGGAGGCAGAACTCCATACCTCTGCACATATAATGGGAGAATGGTGTATGGCTCGTATGGAATAATTAGAGTCATGGAAATGACTGGAAAAGTACAATTATACTGCGTATCGGCAACTCTTAGATAGGGAAGGCGATACGTCAGGGGCCATGCTTGCCAGGTTGTTAAAAAGAGAATCTGCTACGATGCCTATAATTCAGATTCAGGATAGTACTGGGAAACTGGAGCAAAACTAGGGGGTGATCCTTGCTATACTCGCCAAACATTTAGCTAACTTCTATAGAATACGACCCACACCTCCGCAGGAAGTAATAAACCAGTTCTTGGCCTCATTAGAGATTCCCCATTTGGCTCAGGTTTCTGGAGAGGCTCTAGGGGCTCCAATTACAAAAGAAGAGATACTGGCGGCTATCAGATGTTTAAAAAAAGCCAAAAACGCAGGAAGTGATGGTTTCCTGGCTGATTTTTATCAACGGTTTGCACCCATATTATTGGACCGCCTCCTGGTGGTATATAACGAAGCTATGCTGACTCAGATTTTACCGGCAACTCTGAGGGAGGCAATGGTAATAATGATTCCAAAACCAGATAGGGATCCACGGTTGCCTAACTCATACAGACCAATCTTGCTTTTAAATCTAGATATGAAATTATTAAGTGGCATCCTGGTGGCTAGACTTCTCCCACATATACCCAACCTGATCCATACGGATCAGGCTGGATTCATACCAGTTCGAAATACCACCCATAATTTACGACGTTTAGCACATGTATGGCACGCCCCTTGCCTTGAAGAGGAGGACTGCGCCTTAGCCCTACATGATATAGAACAGGACTTTGACTCAGTGGCCTGGTCCTTTGTGTGGACAGTATTACAACAAATGGGGGTGGGACAGGGGTTTATTAAATGAACGTAACTACTTTATATGGCTCCCCATGCCAGGATCCAAGCTGGGGGTCAGGTGTCAGATACATTCCAGTTGGAAAGGAGAACCAGGCAGGGATGCCCCTTGTCGCCACTCATATTTGCGATGGCGATGGAACCACTGGCCGCAGCGCTGAGGGGTCACTGGGTGCATGGGGGATACTATTGGGAACACTAACCATGTGGTCTCCCTATACACCGATAAAACCTTAGTATTTACCCATCGACCAACACAGTCAGATCCCCATTCTTCTAAGGAGACTACAGGAGTTTGGAGAAGTATATGGTCTCTGAACGAACCACGAGAAATCCAAACTAGTCCCAGTGGGAAAATTGGCGAAGCAACCGAGTGACCGGCTCCCAGTGGTGGGGCTTCCCTGGGCGTCTACAGCTCAGAGATATTTAGGGATCAAACTGGCACCCACACCTGAATTGTATATGAAACTCAATAAAGGGAAGGTTATGGAAGGAGTTCGGAGCTCCATACACTTCTGGAGGGAATTGCCCTTGTCCCCTCATGGGCAGGATTGCCATCACAAAGATGATCATCCTGCCCAGATTCCTCTATGAATTACAACACTCATTATATGAAATCCCTAGTAGTTACTTCAAAGTACTAAATGGATTATTAATTGATCTGCTGTGGGGCTCCAAATGTAAATGTATATGCTTGATAACAATGCAGAGAACGTGGCAATGAGGGGGATTGGAGGTACCATGTCTGGAATTCTACTACATGGCCACTCAATTACAACATGCGATTCACTGGTTAGATGACCACAATAATTGGGGAAAAAGACTCCTGGCAGGGATGCACAGGGGAAAGTCTTTACCAGAGCTTCTGATGCTTGGCAGGGGGGTCCCCAGGGGTTGCCCTTACATAATGCGACATGTACAAGAAGTGTGGGTGAACACAATTTGGAAAGTGGTGAAGCACACGCCTTATGCTCCAGATATGCCCTTATGGGTAATACAACCCTTCTTTAAAATAGCTGATTCTATGTCAGTACGGAAATGGAAAGAAGAAGGATTTCTAACGATGGGGGACCTATATAACAATGGGCAGTTTATGTCTCGAGAGAATGCGGAAGCCTCATTTGATTTAGGTAGAGGGCAGTTTCTACAGTACGAAAAGATTGCCCAGGTAGCTAGAGAGATATGGCCATCTTTCCCTGAGGAACCTCCCACAACTAAGTACTGCATGTTATGCTCTATATGGCCCAGGGAGGACATTTGATCGCCCACCTCTATCGAGCGATCCAAGACAACCTACCAAGGGGGACACTCCCTAGCCAGACAAGATGGGATGAGGCGGTGAGAGATCCAATGACAGAACGGAAATGGGTAAGAATTCTTGAAGGGGTCAAAACAGTGAATTCGAATACCCGTTTAAGCTGATTCAGTATAATTTTGTACATCAAAACTACCTCACCCCCATAACACTAAGCAAAATATATCCGGATCGCTCCAGTGAATGCCCCCGGTGTAAAGAACCAGAGGTAGGGTTTACACAAGCGACTGCAACGCATACAAAACGCCTCCGCCCGCCTGATCCTCGACGTACCACGCCACAGCCACATCACCCCCCACCTGAGGAACCTGCACTGGCTCCCCGTCGACAGGAGAATCTCCTTCAAACTCCTCATCCACGCTCACAAGGCACTCCACAAGACCGGCCCAGCCTACCTCAACAGACGACTCTTCTTCTACGCCCCCAACCGCCAGCTCCGCTCCGCTGACCTCTCCCTCACCACCGTCCCTCGCATTCGAAGAACAACCACCGGCGGCAGATCCTTCTCTCCCACCTCGCCGCCAAGACCTGGAACACCCTTCCACTCAGCCTACGACAGACCCAAGACCTGCTGACCTTCAGGAGGCTACTCAAGACCTGGCTGTTCGACCAGTAGCGGCACCCCCCCCCCTTTTCTCCCTAGCGCCTTGAGACCCTCGCGGGTAAGTAGTGCGCTCTACAAATTCTGTGATTGATTGATTGATTGATTGATTGACACATATGATGTGGTCATGACCAACTTTAACTTTATACTGTGCCGAAATCTTAAAGAAACTACAAGAGGACACGGGCTGGGAGGTAAATAGGGAAGTCCATACAGTATTATTAGGTCTATTACCTAATCCCAAAAATAAGAAACTAAGCAGAAAATTTGTGCTCCTGGGGCTAATATTAACAAAAAGGCTGATAGCGATCATGTGGATGAGCTCTACGCCCCCTAGAAGTGAGGAATGGACGAAGGATATATGCGAATGGACAACAGTGGAAAAGGTTAGAATGAAGCAGGTCCAGAAAGACGATAAGCTACAGGACGATGTCAGGGCTTGGACGGCAATGATCACAGATTTGCAAGCCCCCCAAACGCTTGAGACCTCAGGGTAAAAAAACATAAGAGACAATTTACCATAGGATCTTAGACACCCCTCAGACTTTATAGGACATGATCATCACTGACATAAAGACACGGAAGAAAATACAAGTGGGAGGGAGGGAGGGAGGAGAGTTTTGTTGGTTATATTGGCATATATAATAACAGACAGAGATATGAGAAACAGAGAATACTGATCGAATTGTATGTAAATAAATACTGTGGTTCTTATGGGAGACACTATAAGATGATAAAGGGAGGGAACTGCCACACTGTCATTTGCCTCAAGGAAATGATTAAAACATGTGTTATGTTTTTAAAATGCCAATAAAGTTTAAAAAAAAAATACTGAGACTTGACTGGACCTAATTAGTAATTGTGTTATTATTACTAGTTGAGGGTGAATACCCCCAACTATTAATAGCCTACTTTCCTACATTATTATTATTATTATTACTATGCTGTTATTTCCTACTACTATTTGGGGGTTCTGGTCAACATAGGGGGAAAGCAACCAGTGAAAAACCTACATTATCAAGAGGTCTCTATCCATTACTTCACAGTGATTTCTGGCTCTGCCTTCCACTGAAATACTGCATGTTTGGATCGCTTGTGGTAGTGGAGACATAACCCCCACCATTAAAGTAGTCTGCAGCCAGATATATATCTGAGTTCATTAACCATGACAAACCTATGTCTTCATCCAATAGATTTACCCTATGATTGCTTGCCTTTCATGCATCCACAAATGCTCATGCTTTCTTGGAGACACCTGCACAATTTGAAATGTGCTTGAGTGGCCCCTGGGGAGCAGCTATGAACCACCTCTATTGAGGGGCACTTTATGACCAAATGAAGTGCGTAGGATGTTTTGCTTCAGTAATCCTCAAACAAATCAAGCATAGTCAATCTTCCAACATAATCTTTTGACAGAAGATGCACTCAGCTGCAGAACTCCTAAAGCTATGGAAGTTGACTGGCAGCTGGCACAAGCCAACTCTCCATCTCTTGATTAACTGAGGGGTAGTCATCATTGCACCATGAGTGCAGAACCATTGCCTTCCTTTCTGGAAGAGTAAGACATTAGGGAAGAAGATGTGGGGAAAAGCTGGATTGAGGAATTGTAAGGAAGAGATGGAGAATGGCTGAAATATGGAACTGATGGAAGATTAAACTTAGGGATGGAGAAAGCAAGACAATGATAAGGGACTGCACTTGAATTAGAAAGTTTGATAGAAAAATGCAGGACTCACATTGACAGGAAAGGGGTCGAGAAATAAAAAGAAATAGAAGGGTCTAAGGGAAGGACAATGCAATGAAAGGCATATGGAAAGTGTGAGGATTGTGGCGTATTATATGGTATGGTTGTGCATTCGTACCATGTAATACACTCGCATTTCTGTCTTGGGTCCACTCAGACTCATTTGTAAAGCCCTTAGCTCAACCATGGATAGCTGTGGCTTCGAGCAGCAAGGCTTAAACAAAGGAACAAGAGTTAAGCATTTTAGAAGCAGCAAAAATTGAAATAACAAAGACATACAACACAAATAAAATCCAACACCAATCCATAAAAATAGATTATATTTTAATGAATATTTAGACACCAAGATGAACAAAATCCACTAGAGGGTTTCGGAGACATAGATTTTTCAAATAAAATGTCAATTTCAGCTTTTTAGTCCAAACCACAAACAAACATTGTTAATTGTAAAGTTTAGAAATGTTGAAAAGTCTGAAAGAGTTGTGTTCGGCTACTTCGGCCTGAGTGGGGCGACAAAATCAGACAGGGAGGTCAGGGAATCCACTAAGGAGTACTTGGAGAGTTACCCAGTCACCAAAGCAGTCCCAAGTACGGTTCCACAATTTATATCAAGACCGCCATAGACTTCTATGGAGTGGTCCTGATGCTATGGATGCAGGATGCTGAGGGTGCTGAAAGATGCTGTTGGAGCTGTGTGGTGGACGGGGTGTCCTTGCGGTTATTCCTCAGTCCACGGGTAAGGTGGAGCGACTTTGGCCACAGGGATCAGTGTCCCTCGAAGTCCTCTTAGATCCAGTAGAAGCCCAGCTGTTGCTGGGCTACTGATCTCCATACATAGCTGCTCCAGCTGTATCCTTCAGTGAAGGCTGGTGTCCTTCTTTGGTGACCAATCTGGACTGGCAACGTTTGGCTGTCAAAGATTGGTCTCTTGGGTCTCCCAGTGGCGGTCAGCAATGATTCAAAGAAAGCGACTACTGATTTGCCGGAATGGGCTTCTTCAGCTTTGATGAATCTAGTGCTAGTTCCAGGAGGGTGTGCTGACTGACCCTTGTCTATCTGTGGGCTACATGCCCCCAGGAAAACCTGTTTGGGAACTGGTCTCCCTTCTCTGTTCCAGCTGCCAGCCTGTCTACCCGAACAATAGGTCAACCCTTCAGGAGTGCAATCGTCATTTGCCCAAAAAAGGCAGCTTCACCTTTGAAGCTCGCTTTTGGGCCAACACCCAAAGTGGAATCCTGTAAACGGGAGGTAACACCTCTCCTTGCAGCTGACCTCTATTGTTCTTGAGCTTAGGATTCATTCACACTACTCCCTTGGAGGGAAGAAGACTGTCTGGTGCCCAGCAACCTTGCAAGGCCACTTGACAGACTGGGCAACAGAGTGGCAACTTTCTAAAAGTTACCTTCCCTTAAAAGTGAAATTCAATTTGACTTGGCCATCAAGCTGGGGTTAATGCCATGATTAATTTGATACCTTGAAGTGCCCATTTTAGAAGTCCCATTCAGAAGTTAGGCGGGCTGAGTGGTCACCCAGTAACTCTGTGTTAACCAGTGAGACTACTAACTTTTCCCCAGCAAAAACAACAATTTGGAAGTTTTGTTTTCAGGACATACTAAAAGTATATGTCCTATTTAATAATATATAGCTCCCTGCTCTGGCTCCATTGGCCCTCCTTAGGGGAGACTTACATATATTCTTAAGGGTAGTATGTACTTTGCCAATGGCTTAAATGGCAAAGTTGAAATAGCAGTTTGTCCACACAGGTTGGAATAGACAGTGCTGCAGCCCTGGGTGGGCACACTGTCTTACATGCCCTGGGTATCATATATGAGGAACTTATAGGTAAGACAACTTATGTCAATTGGGGGCAGCCAATTCAACATACATTTTGTATGGGGTTAGAACGTTGGCGCAATCACTGCTTCTTACTTACAAGGTTGCGTATCTTTTAGGATGCATCACTTTTTGGACTTGTGCGACAAAAGGAGCCTGCATCGCAATTGTCTGCATATACAAGGGAGGCGTTCCGTCATAATTTCCAACATAAAAGTAATGGTTGGATATTTATGGCATTTTGAAAAGTAACGCAGTGGCTGCAGAAGTGGCGCAGCTCTGCAGTAACGTCAAAATTCCTGCACCTGTGAAACTCACATGTAGGAAATAACGCATCGCCTTGCTATAGAAAGAGAAGGTGGACAGGATGGTTTTGCAACCAGAACTTCGCCATGGAGGTAGTTATTTTGCAGCTCGGAGTCGCATGGAAAAAAACACCACCATCCACCCCACCCCAACTCCGAACTCCACGAAGGCAACACAGGAGTATGGAATGTATATATTGCCGGAGGACCACCCTAAGAGGACGCCGGGAGGATGAGGTAATCACCTATTACCGGTTGAGGAGACAGTCAATTGCAGACCTGCTATACCTCATTGCCCCAAGCCTTCAGCCAACAACTGGCCGGGCTACAAGCATCCCTCCACAGGTGAAGAACATGGCAGTACTACGTATGATGGACTTGATGTCCTTCCAGATCACAGCCACCAGAGTGGCCGGAATTTTCCAGCCATCTTTTTCTTCATTCCTTCCCTCTGTCCTGGATGCCACCTCCTCTTCCCCAACACCCTGGAACTGCAGCTGGAGACCAAACAAGGGTTTTATGCCATTGCTGGGTTCCCACATGTGTCGGGTGCCATGGACTGCACACATGTGTAACTGGTACCCTATGCAGCCACATCCCATTTCTACAAAAATCGGGGCCTTTTCACCAATGTGCTGGCCAAATACCCTGGCAGTATGCATGATGCATACATATTCAGGAACTGCATCATCAATGACCGATTCCAGAATGGACAATTTGGGAATGGCCTACTTGTAGGTAAGCTAAACTCTAATACCTAACACACCCACTAACAGCTAGAAATGGATGACATAATACCTCTGACTGTGTATGTTGATGCAGATAGAAACAGAAGTAAGAGAGCTGTGTCTCATACATACACCATGTATCATGGTACATGTGTCAGGCAAACCCACAAGTTACCAACGTCAAGACACACAATACCTACTATGGCTTCTGTTTAATGGTGGAAGGGTACAGAGCAATAAATTTCTAGCCCAAATGCAGTGTAGCATCCATGAGTATAAGGGAGGTTTTCCATGGGTGTTGACGAGGTGTCTACATGCTCCTTCCAAGATTCATCAGGCATGTTGTGTATCCCAAACACCCACATCTGTGGTTAACCATGTACATATGCATGTGTTAGTATAAGGCATGTCTCCTATGTCAACATCTACCTACGGAGGACCAAGAGCCCAAATATGTACCACAATTGGCAAGTCCAATGAGCATATAACATTGAGTGGTCAAGAGGTTCTCCAAATAGACATCACAGAAAATAACAGGATCTACATCACATGCATGATATAGAAGTGTACGATCTATCAGCCCCTACTCAGCATTTGCTATAACACAGAGTAATGGAAGAGAAAAGTGTCAACCTATCAACAACTGTATGACTAACACATATTGTGAAAATAATGTATGATACTGTAACTACACATAATGCACATGACCTGGCATGTATCAGTAACAGTTTGCTAAAGTATTGACAGTTGTCCTTTGCTTCACTTTAAGCTGTGCAGGGATGTGGGATTCAGACATGGGTCATTAAAACCCATGCATACCCCCCCAGACTGAGCTGGAGAAGGTCAATAACAAGGCTCTCACCAGGACCCAGAACATTTTCGAAAGAACCTTTGGACTGCTGAAGGCCAGGTTCCACTGCCTTGACATTTTGAGGGGTAGATTGCTCTACTTCCCCCCAATGGTCTGTAAGATCATCTTGGTCTGTGCAATACTACACAGCATTTGTGTACGGACTAATGTCCCCTGGAAGGGTGACCTACAGCTTCAGGATCTGATGGAGGATGATGAGGAAGAGGAGGATGCAGAAATATCCAGGATACAGCTGCAGGCAATAAAGACAATCACACATTGGGCAAATCTTTTCTACATGAAATACATGTCTGTGAATGGACCATGAAACAGCATGAATGAAAGTTTCAACATGATAATAAATGTTTGAAACTATTACTTGCCTTTTTTTATGTCACATTTCCAGGAAACATCTATGTCCATACATTTCATCAACTAGATGTAGCCCTCAGAAGTGGACAATCAGGCTGGATGCCAGGCATCAACGTCAAACCCCCCTACAACCATGCATCATGCATTATCAAATGTTGTGTATAACTTGCGCCTTGACCAATTCCATAGCACTGTGTCAGTAAACAAACATATTGTAGTAGGGAAGATGACACTCTAGTAGGAAAAGTTACACTATACTATAAAAGGTGACACTATCGTATAAAAGGTGAATTTTCTGTAGTAAATGTGACTCTTTGGCATGGACAGTCACGCATGCAAACTAAACTTTACATAGGACTAGAAAAAGTGACTGAATGGCATGAAAGGTGACTTTTCTGTAGGAAACATGACTTCTTGCCATTGTAAAGTCACACATTACCATTAAAAGTGACATTGACCTAGGGAAAGTGATTCAATGGAATGAAAGGTGACTCTACTCAATATGACTCTTTGTCATGCAAAGTCATGCATGACCACTAAAAGTGACTTTGCACTAGAAAAAGTGACTCAATGGCATGAAAGGTGACTTTTCTGTAGGAAACATGACTTTTTGACTTGTAAAATCACATAATACCATTAAAAGTGACATTGGACTAGGAAAAGTGACTCAATGGCATGAAAGGTGACTTTTCTGTAGGAAACATGACTTTTTGCCATTGTAAAGTCACACACTACAATGAAAAGTGACATTGAACTAGGATAAGTGACTCAATGGAATGAAAGGTGACTCTACTCAATGTGACTGTGTCATGCAAAGTCATGCATGACCACTAAAAGTGATCATGTCATGAAAGGTGACTTTTTTGTAGGAAATGTGACTTTTTGCCATGGAAAGTCACACATTACTATTAAAAGTGACATTGAACTAGGATAAGTGACTCAATGGAATGAAAGGTGACTCTACTCAATGTGACTTTTTGCCATGGAAAATCACATATTACCAATAAAAGTGACATTGGACTAGGAAAAATGACTCAATGGCATGAAAGGTGACTTTTCTGTAGGAAACATGACGTTTTGCCATTGTAAAGTCACAAATTACCATTAAAAGTGACATTGACCTAGGGAAAGTGATTAAATGGAATGAAAGGTGACTCTACTCAATGTGACTTTGTCATGCATGACCACTAAAAGTGACATTAGACTAGGAAAAGTGACAATGTCATGAAAGGTGACATTTTGTAGGAAATGTGACTTTTGCCATGGAAAGTCATACACTACTATTAAAAGTGACATTGGACTAGGATAAGTGACTCAATGGAATGAAAGGTGACTCTACTCAATGTGACTTATAGCCATGGAAAATCACATATTACCAATAAAAGTGACATTGGACTAGGGAAAGTGACAATGTCATTAAAGGTGACATTTTTGTAGGAAATGTGACTTTTGCCATGGAAAGTCACATACTACTATTAAAAGTGACATTGGACTAGGAAAAGGGACTCAATGGAATGAAAGGTGACAGTACTCTTTGTGACTCTTTATCATGCAAGGTCATGCATGACCACTAATAGTGACTTTGGACTAGGAAAAGTGACTCAATGGCATGAAAAGTGAGTTTTCTGTAGGAAACATGACTTTCTGCCATGGAAAGTCACACATTACCATTAAAAGTGACATTTGACAGGGAAAAGTGGTTCAATGGAATGATAGGTGACTCTAGTCAATGTGACTCTTTGTCATGCAAAGTCACACATGACCACCAAAAATGACACTGGATTAGGAAAAGTGGCTCAATGGCATGAAAGGTGACTTTTCTGTAAGAAACGGGACTTTTTGCAATGGAAAGTCACTCACTACCATTAAAAGTGACATTGGACTAGGAAAAATGACTCTATGGCATGAAAGTGATTTTCATGTATTGAATGTGGCACTTTTGTAGGTAAACAGATGCCTTACTACTAAAGGTGACACATGAGTGGAAAGAGCGTCCGCCGGAAGCCATGCATCAAGGGCACTGCCTCAAAAACAATGCTTTGCCCATAGTGTAACTAGCAACTTGGACATTTGTCTAGCGATGTGTGAGAAAAAAAAACACGCTTTACTCAGAAAAATGAAACATACGACAAAAAAGTGCTGCATTCACACTTTCACTTACTGTCTGTTTGTCTGTGCTGGGTAGTGGAGGAGTTTGGATTTTGCTGGAGAGTTTGGTGGTGTTTCCTGGTCACTTAGGTGTCTGTGCTATCTGTGTTGTGTCCCTAAATTGTCATTTTTGTCCTGTATTAGTCTTTTTTGTTGTTTAGGTCAGCCGGGCGTCGTGAGTCAAGAAGTCCTCGCGATCAGGAGCAGGCAACTTTGAGAGGTGATTTGGGACTGTGTTGTGTCCCTAAATTGCCATTTTTGTCCTATATTTGTCTTTTGTGTTGATTAGGTCAGCCAGGCATCATGAGTCAAGAAGTCCTCGTGGTCAGAGCAGGAAACTTGGGGAGGCGATTTCGGGACAACTGGACCCCTCAGGATGTGGGTCTCAGGGGTCTTGACGTTCCTAGACAGGTGCTTGCTTCTGGTATCGTTGGAGTCCAGCACGGACTCTTCATCTTGCTGTTTGCTGTACAGGGTCTGGTACCGCAGGTATTGGTATGTTGCGGCTCCGGTAGGTCCTGGTGTTTCCAAACTTAGTGGGGAACAGATCTGACCCTCCGGTGCTGGTTTACCTCTTTTGGTCTGGGTGCTACAACACAGTCATCGGGAGCAGCACGTCAACTAACGGTATTCAGCAGGATCGGTGCCTGCATTGTGCAGGGGAGTTATACCTTCACTCCAAGGTAAGTTCTTGGCATTTTTTCAAAGACTGGAGGAGCTCCGGGGCTCTTTGTGTCTGTGCTTTCTGTGTTGTGTCCCTAAATTATCATTTGTGTCCTGTATTTGTCTTTTTTGTTGTTTATGTCAGCCGGGCATCGTGAGTCAAGAAGTCCTCATGATCAGGAGCAGGCAACTTTGAGAGGCGATTTGGGACTGTGTTGTGTCCTTAAATTGTATTTTTTGTCCGGTATTTGTCTTTTGTGTTGTTTAGGTCAGCCGGGCGTCGTGAGTCAAGAAGTCCTCGCAGTCAGAAGCAGGCAAGTTGGAGAGGTGATTTCGGGACAACTGGCCCACTAAGGATGTGGGTCTCAGGGGTCTTGATGTCCTTCAACAGGTGCTTGCTTCTGGTATCGTTGGAGTCCAGCACGGTCACTTCATCTCACTGTTTGAGGTAGGGGGCCCGGTACCACGGGTATTGGTATGGTGCGCCTCTGGTGGGTCCAGCGGACCTTCTTCTGCACCCATGCCCTAGGTATCAGGGGTACCATTTACTAGGGACTTACAAGGGTAGCTGAAGATGTGCCACTTGTGGTACAGTTTTGGGAAAGGAATCTGGCACTCAGAGCATGGTTAGCAGGGACCCAGTGCACTTACAGTTTGAAATCAAATCAGGCATCAAGTAAAAAGTTGGGAGTAACCATGTCAAAAGAGGCACTTTTCTACACACCCATACTACAGTCCACAATTGCCAGCATATTACCTCAAGTATGTGACAAAAATGTTGCATGGTCTAGGCTGTGAGCTCCCTGACACAGTCTGTGTGCCCAAGTTATATCATAGCCAGGACATAGGTGTGGTTGTGGTGTAAAATATGTCCCACACAAAACTTCCAATACTCAACAGCACATTGGATGTACACATGTGCTCAATGGTCTTGTAACCAATATATGTGTTCTCATATTGTGTATTCACATCATACCAAGCACATGGCTGCCAATTACTTACCTCTGCCCTACCAACATTGGTTACAGTCTAAATGATGAAAGCATTTCAGACACTTCATGTCACTTAAAAAGCATATTATTTGACCTTCCCTACATGTACCTGTAATACAGCATTTACCTAAAGTGTGGACTGCAATGGACTTGGGTGAGCATGTATGCAGGTTCCCCGTAGCATTACATGATTCCATCCTAGTGTAGATGCAGCATATATATAAGTGAGGTGGCATAGGTAACATGTATCATTTCAGATGGCATGACCAGTGGTCTAGTCACATATCCCCATTTGTTTTAGTGAATCCATAATTCTATTGTCCACGTCATTGAGTTACTTAGGTTCACCCCTTAGTCAAAATTGATCGTGGTACATTACAGCTGTCACCATGCATCATGGGTACAAGGACTTCCCACAGAGTACTGCACATCGGTGACGTGAGATGGTGTGATGGAAGAGAGATAGGCAATATGGCATGGCGGTACACACAAACGTGTGAGAACACAGTCCCGGGCACACGTATTGAGGATATGAATGGAACAAGGAGTCTCGTTTAAGATCAAATTGCTTGAGTCGACACCAGAGTGATTGTTGAAAGTTATTTAATGAGGCAACAACAAAAGAAAGCAACCAGCCGACACGTGTTTCGTCATACGTGAATGATCCTGTG
The DNA here is from genome assembly GCA_963921515.1 of Calotriton arnoldi. Classification (NCBI taxonomy): domain Eukaryota; kingdom Metazoa; phylum Chordata; class Amphibia; order Caudata; family Salamandridae; genus Calotriton; species Calotriton arnoldi. The sequence goes on along the minus strand of CAWUFW010020259.1, from coordinate 53,827 downwards.
ACTCTTCAGTTCTAGATATCAGCGTGGTGGATGACGAAAAACACTGGTCTCGTCTGTTTGTCCGTATCTGGTGAAACAGACGAGACCAGTGTTTTCGTCATCCACCACGCTGATATCTGGAACCACATTCCCATGTACCCAGCTTTACAGGCACTTAACTCGTTACTGTCAATACAGCCCTGAAGAGTCACGGGATCATTCCCGTATGACGAAACACGTGTCGGCTGGTTGCTTTCTTTTGTTGTTGCCTCATTAAATAACTTTCAACAATCACTCTGGTGTCGACTCAAGCAATTTGATCTTAAACGAGACTCCTTGTTCCATTCATATCCTCAATACGTGTGCCCGGGACTGTGTTCTCAATTTCCAGTGTGGGTTTTCCAACTCATACACCAACGGGGGTTATAGGGTAGTTCCCCCGACCTGGCAGCACCGTAAACATTGTGACATATTTACACCACACGTACTTGTCTGTGCGCCATTCTCCCTGATTTACTAAAAACCCTGCATCCAAACGTGTGATTCAACTCAATGTTAACATGGAATTTGTGGAATGAAACCTATCTGCCTGTCTACACACATTGCTACTGAATGTGTATACATGGTCATTTAGGGAACTCTCATGTGTGACAGGCAGTGATAATTCACACACCAGTGCAGACTGAGGGCCTCATTAACAAGCCCCTATGCTCTGCCGGGACATCACTTTAAGTGAAGGTCCAGTGATGCACACTGCAGGGCCACATCTACAATGTCACATAAAGGCACCCTGTTTGGGTTTTCATGGCCTTGTAAATGTAGAGTGAGGCAACGCTGCACAAGTTGCTATGTGGGCTCACCCTGAGTTAGGGCGGTGTGCCATGGGTGTTACAGTGCGTGTTCCTACGGAACACACGTGGCATGTGACACATTCACAGATTTACACAATTTTGTAAATCTGAGAATGCGTTAAAAGGCTGCGCCTCCCCAGGGATGGTGTAGGAGAGGCACTAAGATGAGAGATGTATTTATTTCTACTAGTTTTTCCTCTTCCTATGTGTGCTGCCTTCAGCTGCACAAATAAAAAGGGGAAATTGCCTCCTGTGATTAAGTTTGGTGCATGAAGTTTCCCTTCCTGCACAAAAACAATCATCCTTGCAAAATAGGCACCCTTGTTCCATGGTGCAAGCATGCCTGGGTTGACGCATGGCAGACCATCGTGCTCCAGCACAGGTAAAAAGGACAGGAATCTGATTATCAGGGTGCATTTCTTAACTTTTTTTTTGTGTAGGGCAGTACAGCATTAAGCCTAGTGGCAATGCCCTATGACAATTTGTAGTACATGAGGCCCTTTATAGGTAAGAGTATATGTTGGACATGTTAGCATTCCACACATGGCAATGCTGCAGCATGCCTGACTCCGGCCCCATTGATCAAATGACCTGTACTATACACATTTCAAAAACTTTGAAGGGTTCTGTGAGACATAAGGCCGATGTGTAAAGTCCCACTGGCATGTGTGCATTGTGTTGTCAGCACACAGGCCCTTTCAAATTACTCAAAAAGCTGCAGGTATCCTTGTTTTACCCCATGGATTCCCCTTCATTCAACAATTTCTTGCAATATGCATGACAGATACAGCTCAAAAGACTCACTAATATGCACTCTACAGCATGCTTATACACAGTCATCACATGGACTAAGTATGAGTTGATGTACTTCTCTGTAACAATCTGTACTGGAAGGTTGGAACAGGCTAATGGGTATGTCATGGGGCACATTTCCTTTGTTTAATTCTCAGTAGGTAATCTATGATAAAGTGGTGTTGGCATTGCCATGTGTTCATCTCTATATAAAATTTACAATAGCTCTGTTGAATGTGCGGTAGATCGCAACTTTCTGTCTATGTTTCTACTATATGGCACTAAGTATATCTATGCTGCTATGTGTGTGGCCTATGTATATGCCATAACAGTGAAGCATTGAGGGGTCACAATACGTGTACTAGTTACACATCACTCATTTCACTTCGCTGATTTGCCATAGATTGTACCGTCTGGCATGTGTCATGTCATACCCCTGAGTGCCCATAGATGGACGATGTGTACCATGCCATGTGTACATAACAGCATATAGGAAAATCTGTCCTCATATGCACATGGGTACATGGCAATGAGGCCTGTCACTGGCCTTTCCTGTACCCGCATGCCCACAACCTTCGATATTTGTCATTGCTATCTTAGGGGAAGGACAGGCTTCTCATTATTGTTGGCCATTCTACAGTACATAGATGTAAGTGTGGTAGGCAGGTCATCCCACTTGTGCTACTAATAGTATATAATGCATGTAAATGTGGTCAAGAGTGACAAATGAGCTTTGTCTGATTCAAGTGTCCTTCCTCTCCAACAGCCAACATGACCCCAGCAGAGAAAAAGGCATACAGGCTCAGGCTTGAGATATACAGGCACATCCAGCATGTGGCAAATGCCTACAGGAAAATGGGGGACACCTATGACAGAGCCACAGCAGCAGGGAGGTGGATGTTGCCATCTGTTATGTTATGTTATGTTATCCGCCATTTATAGCGCGCACGGATACTCGGAAGTGTCCCGGCGCGAAAGCCAATTCAAAGGAGACAGGGAGGCGTGGACCACGGCTGGAAAATTAATTAAACAGCAAGGTTTTTAACTGCCTTTTAAACAGCCTAAGGTCATGGATGTTCCTAAGCTCGAAGGGCAGGCTATTCCAAGCCTTAGCCGCCCTGACCGAGAGGGAGCTACCTCCCGTTCTAACGAGGCGGTAACGAGGAATAACAGCAAGGCATTGCCCCGTGGAGTGAAGGTGTCTGGGTGGTACATAGAAATCAAAGCGTCTCCTGAGATACATGGGCCCTGATTTGTAAAGGGCACCGTGAGCAATGGTAAGAGCCTTAAACAGAACACGCTGGTCAACCGGAAGCCAATGCAAATCCTGAAGCAGTTGCTTAGTGCTGGACCTACCCGGAATACCCAGTAGCGTTCTAGCGGCCGCATTCTGGATGGTCTGTAGCTTTTTTTAGCTGGTAGCCAGGAAGACCAATGTAGAGGGCATTGGCGTAGTCTAACCGCGAGAGAATGAGAGCGCGGGTCACCATTTCTTTTGCAGCTTTAGGCATTAGTGGCAAAAATTTCTTGAGGAGTTTCAGTGTGCCGAAGCACACTCCGGCCAATTTATTGATCTGCAGTAGAAATCTGAGGTCCTCACTGAACCAGACCCCCAAATTTTTTACTGGGCTTCCCATTAACTTAGGCATGGGGTAACCCTCGGGCCAAAGGTCATCCCTAAAATGCAGCGGAAAGGACCCATAGAGGAGTACCTCAGACTTCTCCTCATTGCATTTGAGTTGGGCCAGCGCTAACCATTTAAAAACTTCGGCCAGACAGTTTTTAGCTAAATCAGGGGATAAATCATTTTTCTTCCACGTGAAGAGAAGCTGGGTATCATCAGCATATGCTATGATTATAGCACCCAGCCCTTCCGCCAGATAGATTAGCGGCGTCACATAAATGTTAAAAAGGAGGGGGCTCAGGGTTGAGCCCGAGGGACGCCCGTAGTCAGGCTTCTCGATGTGGAAGAGAATGGAGGCAGCCACACTTGCTGTGTTCTATTTGCCAGGAAGGATTCGATCCAATCCCACACCAAGCCAGAGATTCCGATATTGGACAAACGGGCTAGGAGTTGGCGATGTGGTACCGTGTCAAACGCGGCAGAGAGGTCCAATAAAACCAGGGCCGCTCTGCCGCCGCAATCAAGGCACTCTCTAATAGCCTCCGCCATCTCAACCAGGGCCGTCTCAGTACTATATGAGGCCCTGAAGCCCGACTGGGCTGGGTGGAGGGTGCCAGAAGTCTCAACAAACGCAGAGAGCTGTTTGTAGGCTGCCTTCTCACACACCTTCGCCACAGCCGGGAGGAGTGAGATCGGGCGATAGCTAGCCAGAGTGGCGGGGTTTAATGAAGGTTTTTTTAGCAGGGGGAGGAGTTTAGCCTGTTTCCATTCTGTTGGAACCGTGCCGGTTTGAAGCGACAGATTAATGATATAGTTTACTTCAGGATTAACTACCTCCGCCATTGCTGCCAGCTGCCTGGCTAGGCAGGGATCGGCTGGAGAACCTGATTTAAGAGATTTAAGAATGGCCAAAGTATCTGGCAGAGGAATGGGAGTAAACACTGTCAGGAGAGTGCGGGCTGGATCTAAATCTGAGGCTACCCGAAACGGGTGTTCCGCCTGCACATGGAAAGCAGTCCCAAAGCTATCCTGGATTGTTTGTATTTTATCTATAAAAAAACCAGATAACTGCTCGCACCAGGAATTAGAGGCGGGAGCGACCATACGTTCTGCGCATGGCTTCAGGAAACTCTGGACAATTGCAAAGATTTCCTTGGAGTTATTTCTAGATTGCGCAATGCGCTCCGCATAAAAATGCCCTTTGGCCTTCTTGACGGCGGCATAGTAGCTGTTCTGACACTTCCTAAGTGCTATTTTGGCCAACGGGCAATAAGCTTGTCTCCAGCTACGTTCAAGCTTTTTGCATGATTCTTTTAGTTCTTTAAGTTCGTTGGACAACCAGGGTTTGGACGGGGTGTTTCTTGCTCTCTTATGGACCAGAGGTGTGGAAAAATGTTCCACTGCTCTCGAAATCCAGTTATTGAAGCCCCCTACAGCATCCGACAGGACCCCAGAAGCAACAGGGCGTGTATCTGTCAGAACTCTGCAAAGCGCAGCAGGCTCCATGCGTGGGGAGGTCTGTCCTCGGATGACCTCGTAGGCGGATAAGAGGGCTTGACGGTCCAGGAAAATTGGATTAAAAATGATCGGACCAGGGAACAGGGAGAGGTTCCTGTACAACTATGGGAAAGTTGGAGCAGACTACATCTAGGGTATGCCCCCCGCTGTGTGAAGGGGAATTAATCCATTGAGTCAAGTGGGCAAAATCTAAAGAATCCTTCAGTTCTCTTGTATCCAAAGCCTCCACACAATCCAGATGAATGTTGAGGTCCCCTAGAAGTAGATAATTAGAATAATGCAGGGCTCTAGGCACAATGGCTTTGTCTAAAGCTTTTAAGAAAGAGCTAGGGGGACCGGGAGGGCGATATATCAATGAGGCCCCCAATAAAAAGTGCGGGGAGATGGTGAGGGTGAAGTCCAAAGCTTCCCCTCCGTAATGTCATGTGACTCTGCCTGCGTAAAAATCCAGTTTTCCCTAAATACTACCGCAACCCCTCCTCCTCTGCCTGTTTTACGGTCAACCCTGGCTATTTTCTACCCCGCAGGGATGGCCAAGGCGATAACTGGAGCCGAAAACTCGTTGAGCCATGTCTCAGAAATAAATAGCAAATCTAATTGACTATCAGCCAACAGCTCAAAGATATCAGGAGCATGTTTTACCATGGACCGTGCATTAATTAGGGCAGCTTGGATACACCGGGAGTTCTGTGGGGCAATAGGGTCATGAGTGGAGGGAGAAATAGAACCCAGGGTATAATTGAAACGGTAGTTGCAAACCTGACAAGTCCTGGAAATGTTATCCAAGACCCTCCATTCTTGGCCGCACTTACTCATGTGAGCACCAATCGACATAATTTCGGCGCGGCTCAGGCACAGGCGAATGTTAGGCAATTCCGATGGAAAACGGGCAGCATGGCTGGCGCTGGTCGCTTCGGGATCGCTGATGGGCGCAGACGGGCCTGCCTTCGGCGCGCCCGCTGCGCGTCTGCGCAGCGCGCATGATTTATGCAGAACTGCCCCCCGACAACTAGAGCGCGCCCTGAGCAAGATGGCGGCCTAGGTTGTCCCACCGGGATTCCGGGAGTTGCGTGATGCGTGTGTGGAAGTAAGCAATCGTTTTTATTTTAGATTAAAAGAACATAGCAATTTTCTAGATCAGTAGCAGCAACAGTTTTTTTAAAAGCACAGTGGCGGCACTTAACAAAATAAAAATTCAAATTCAATAGCAGCATGGATTCTAAAAACACCTTAGCACCAAAATGCGGCTTGAGTCAGGGTCTCACACACTTGGAGTTAGAAGAAGCGGCAACCTAACACCACCTCTCTCTTAGGCCTCTCTCTTAGGTATCTGAGCCACTGTAGAGGGCAAGAACCAGAAGTCCTGCGGGAAACGGACATGGTGGCCTTCCAGGGCCTGCTGCAGGACCCTACTCTTGCTCACTACCCGGAAACTCCTCTGCATCGCTACATGGACCCTCCTCTATCCACTACCCACAACCTCCTCTGCCCCACTACCCAGAGCCTCCTCTGTCCCACTATCCGGAACCTTCTCTGCCCCACTACCTGGAGCCTCCTCTGCCCCACCAGCAGTTGCAGCACAGCGGGGTGTCACACAGTCCCAGAAATCCATGGACGTGGTGAAACAGTTGCCGAAGGGCCAGCAGGACATGAGCTTAAAGTTGGCCGGAGTCCATTTGAAGCTGGTGACACTGCTGCAGATGGTAAAGACTTTGCAGCAGACTGTGGACCAGATAGAGCAACAGATCTAGGCCCTCCCTCAAACTTCCATGCCCTCCGCAGTTCTTATTTATAAATTTTATGGTATAGTCTTTTAGCTTAGGTTGGGATATTTATTAGTATAGTGGTAGGTTAGTTAAGGTATAGTGTTTTAATATAGTTTTACTAGTGATCTGTGTGTTAGGTGAGGAAATGGGTGGGTAGTTTGATAAGTGGGTGAGGGGTTGATGTTTAGTTTGTGTTTACAGACAAAATATGTACAATTTAAAAAAAAATACAAAGAAATATATATTTGTTCTGCTTTTCATGTTTAGGTAGTTTGTGTATAGCTGTAGTTGATTTAGTCTCATGTGCAATTGTGTTATATGGTAGGTGGGGGGTTGATGTTTAACCAGTCTATTGTGATATATGTGTAGGGTAGGATAAATTAAGGTTAGGTAGGTTAGTTTAGTTTTAAGTTAGGATAGTGCAGGTTAGTTAGATTAGGATAGTTTGAGCACAGTTTCTATATATAGGTAAGATTAGTGTAGGTTATAGTTTTTTAATTTTTACATCAATAGTGTTTTAAATAAACCATGTTTTACACTTCCTCAACTGCTTACTTCATTCATTCTTCATCTTTATTCGGTCAAAAACTATTAGACCATAGAAGCACATTGAACCTTGTTAACATAAGAATATAAAAACAGTACATTTAACAGTCCCAATTCATTTCCATTCATTACCACAACAATTAGCACATACAATAATACGCGATACATAAAACTGAGCTATAATACATGATACTTAAAAACTAACAGTCCTGATTGAATTATAAAACAGTTCATTCCATACCAATACCAATTTCGTCAGTGCCAAATGTTAGCACATGTCCATTGAGAGGTCAGGCTGTGTAAACATAATAGAAAATGCGGGAAGGTAAAAACCTCAGCACTGGGTCCGCCATACGATCCCTTTTTCTTTGTTTACTATGACATTTGTTAATACAGTTATGTATAAAATCGCAGTAATCAGTATATCCGGTGTAAAGATAATGCACATCAAGTTACTCGCATGGCTCTTGTTAAATTACTGTTACCCTGTCCGGTTAAAACATCTTAACCTTCCCTCAATATAGTCTTCCTTGCATAGAAAACACTCCACAAAAAAGATGACATTCTTACACATACCTAAATCGTTTGTAAAGACTGTAAGAAAAGGTATGCCGGACGGCATTGGGTAAAGTCTAGATCTTTTAAAAGGCTTAATATATAAAATTTCCTCCACTTTTTATAAAATTTGCTGAATAATACCACGTGCATTGTGGTCTGTAAAGAAACATTGTCACAGAGACATTTTGGCAAATTAGAGGACCAATTGTTGGGTTCAGGGAAAGTGACCATGCGATGAAAGATGTCCATTCTAAAACGTGTTAAAATATATCTGTGCTTTTGTTGGGGTACGAATCTAAGATATGATTGCAAGTTGTAACTGGTTAGAATAAGCTGGTTACTTAACACAGTAGATTTTAACAATTCTACTGACATCCTAATACTCTCTAAGTGTGTCAAGCAGTCAGCCTTCAAATCTTTTCTACTTAGCTCAACCAGACATTCAGGGTTGGTAAAATATTCCGGGTGCCCCAGATCCTGACAGAAAGATGCTATATATCTAAGCCATGGTATGCGTGTGTACAGGGATGAATTTTGACAATCCTTTATAAAAAGCTGGTTTAGAGCAGTATACTCTGATGACCATACCTTGTGCCACAGCAGGATAGGTTGGATCTTAATTAGATCAACAAGGAATAATACCCCCAGCTCAGCGTGACAGACAAAGGTAGAAGCAGATTTAGGTAAGGCAAGCAAGTACTTTAAAAACTCATTCTCCACTAGTTGTTTTGTCATACAATTTACATAGCCCAATATGCCAGCCCCATATACTGCTTTGCTTATACATTTAGCTTTATAGATTGTAAGCATTTCGTGGGGCGGGTTTGAACCTAATCTTATGGCGAATTTACGTAAAGCCATACAAGCGCATCTGAAAAGAAGTGTCCTAGTCTTGATGGCAGGGGACCATGTTCCATCTTTATCGAATAAGACACCCAGGTACGCAAAGGTGTCAGTACATTCAATACTAGAGTCTTGAATTCTAAAGTTACTGCAATTGCCTTTATTCCTACCGCACTTCATTATAAATGTCTTGGATTGATTCACATGCAGATCAAGGTCCTGCATATAGTTAACAAAGTCATTCAGTACCAACTGCATTGAGATAGGAGTACGTGCCATCAGGACAGCATCGTCAGCATAGAGAAGGGCGGGGACAGGGCGATGTCCCACCTGGGCCAGATCTCTAACTTGCGATGTCAGGGCAGGGCCAACATTATTGATATAATGTGAAAATAGAAAAGGTGCAAGGACACAGCCCTGCCTCACCCCCCTCTCTATGCTGAATGGCTTTGTACATTCTCCCATGTTCCCATATCTGATCCTGGCTTTAGTACCGGAGTATAGGTCCTGTAGGAAAGAGATAATGGCAGGAACAACTCCCATATCACTCATAATTGCCCATAACTTAGAGTGGTTCACACAGTCAAAGGCGGAAGACAGATCAACAAACCCCAAATAAAGGTTTCCGCCTTTGATCTTCGTATATTTACCTACTAAGATACTCAGGTTGAGGCTTTGTTCGATAGTCCCCACCCCAGTACGAAACCCATATTGGGTTTCTGCAATAACACCCCTAGATTCCGCCCACTCTTGCAGTCTGTTCAGAATTATTCTCCCCGCTATTTTAACTAACGAGTCGAGCAGTGAGATCGGCCTGTAACAGGCCGGATTATGTCTGCCCCCTTTTTTGTAGATGGGTACAATTATTGATTCTGCCCAAGTCAGAAGGAAATCTGCAGTGCAGCAGGCCCTTAGGACAACAGTTAAAATCGGCCCCCACAGAGGAATGTTAGCTTTGTACAGGTCTACCGGGACAGCATCGGGGCCAGGCGCTTTTCCCCCTTTACTAGAGGTTATTGCATTAATAACTTCATTTAAGATGAATGGAGTGATTCTCTGCAATTTTTCATGGGATGAATTATCATTATTGTTGGGGGACCGAATACAATCAGATTCAGCAGTCTGTGCAGAGTAAATAGCTGAAAAATGGTTGATCCAGTCGTCCTCGGGCCTGACCCTTCACATACAATGACTTGGGTATAGGGATTAGTAAATTATTTCACTAATTTTATTGGTGGTAGACTATTGGAAGCAAAAATACATAACTCACCCTTAGATCTACCATGGGTCACTGAGACGGCTGGGACATAAAATGTTCTAAAGCCATTCAAATGAAGAGGTTCCACTAGCCAAGCCTCCTGGAGACAAATCAAATTGTAGCCCTCCCCAAAGTCTAACCACTCTAAGTTGTTAATTTTATTCCGAAGCCCTGCCACGTTCCAGAACAAAAAACGAATATGTTTGTTGGGAGAGTATGAAGAGCCCCCCGCAGCATTGGTTGGCCTAGCTTCTTTGTTCGGCCTAGAAGTGGCTTGAGGGGGGTCAATGTCAGCTAGGGTAGTTGGATAAGAAAATAATGAGGTCTGTCTTTCGTTTCCAAAATGGTGTAGAGCTGTTGTGTCCTTATATTGGCACACCATGCCCTCCCTGTTCTCCACTGATGGTCAATCTATGTCTTCAAGGCTTTCCAATCCCTGGTATCTGTTAAAAGTTGGGACATTATATTGTCTCGGGGGAGCTGGTTGAGGAATGTTTAAGGACATAGACCGATTAGGGGGTCCTATTAAGCCTGGTTGGTAAAATATCCTAACGAGAGTACAGAGATCGTATTTAGATTAATGTGAATTGGCCGGGTTCTATTTAGAACAGTCTCAACCAGTCTTGGAGTTTTAAAAGACAGGACTATACAGTCTCCTGGTAGAGTTTTCTCCTTCCTGCCCACCCACTCAATTCGTCTCACCATTTTTATGTCTGCAAACAGGTGCTCAGTCAGGCCTGATCTTTCCCCTAACCAGTGTAATGCCTTATTCCTAAGTGCAGTCCAGGTTTCAGGAATCTTGTGCTTTAACGGAGGGACATTAGATAACACAATTACATATGGAGTCGCCGCTGGTGGAAGATCCAGAAAATCTGGAGGTTTTATTAGCTGGGTATTGACAGAGGGATTGTTAGTGTTAGGAAGCGGTGATCTTGCTGGAGTATTCCCTTTGACACTACAAGGATCGGTCTGATCATCTGGTGTTATACCCTGAGAGCTGTAAGTACATAGATCATTTTGTTTCCTCACTACGTTTGCTCTGGTTGGATTATTAGTGATTATTTCAGGCCTAGTCATCTCAGATGGCAGTCGAGTACTCAGGTGATCCACATATGTTACATTTAGTTTCTAGTTCTTTCAGTCAGCGTATTAATGCTTTGCTATGCTATTTTTCATAAACTGCTCTAGAGATTTAACAATTGAGCAAAGTGTATCTAGTTTTTATTAATTGTGCCACTGTACTGCTTGGGTAGTTCTGTGGGGGCCATCGTTGGATTGTTCATGGTCTTGTTTTGAGGTTTAGTCCTTCTACTACGAGGTGCCTCTTTAGGTAGGGAGCTGATTGTTGGACATATACGTGTTTTATTTGTCCTTTTGGAAGGCGTTGGAGAGTCTGATTTAGAGGAGTTGATAGTGTCGGATATGTTCTGTATGCACCCGTTCGTTCCCTTATCCAGTGTTTGAATAGTGCCTCTATCAAATTTTCATCATCATTATTAACCGGGTTTTGCAAAACGGTCCGGGTGAGACGCTAAGATCACCATACACTAATAGAGACTCCTCAACGTTTGTAATTTGCTTCTCGATTGCCCCCATAGCACCAGAAATACATTTTAACAATGAGATCTGAGTATGAGTTGGAGGTCGGTCTGGAGAATTAGGCCTCTGGTGGTCAGGTAATAACTTCCTTTTCCCCATGTTTATCCTAGGCGGCCCGCAAAGTAAATTATCGTTTGTGGTATATGTATAGTAAATGGGAGCAGTAGTTGTGCACTTACGAATAAAGTGAGGACTTTTTGTTTCAACTTAAATAACCTAATAAAATCTTATAAAATTGTGAACTAGCTAAAAATAATCTAATCTTATTATAAAGTAAGGTCAAAGTACAGGTGAAAGTGACTAGGTCGAGCGGCCGACCCTATAGCTTAATAACCCCAACCTTCGAAATTTGTAGTAGCTCAACCTCTAGTGGGTCTATCTTGACTCACCGAGTTATATTTTATGCTCGCCCCAGACTTTAGCTTACAGTATAAACATAGAAAAAGAGGAAACAGGCTATACAGTCCCGAGCCTCTTTAATTGTCTAGCGGTAGTAGAGCAACAATGGAGCAATGGTAGAGTCTAGACAACTTTGACAACTTAGGCAGGTCTCAGACAAGAGCATATAGGGGCATATTAGCAAGACCCACGTTAAAATTATCGCCATTTTAGCGGCAGGAAACTGCCGCTAAAACGGCGATAATGGGCTTGCTAATATGCGTTATGGGAATTCCAATAGAAGCCCAGGTTAGATGTCCTGCACATCTAACCTGGGCTTCTATTGAATTTCTATAACGCATATTAGCAAGCCCATTATCGCCGTTTTAGCGGCAGTTTCACTGCACGCTAAAACGGCGATAATTTTATCGCCAGTCTTGCTAATATGCCCCATAGTTTTTTAAAATGGCGGGGAAATACTACACATTAAGGTTGCCTCTTGTCCAGAATTCCGTAGTAGATCGCCAGTAGATCGCCAGGGTCTCCCTTAAATACTTTAGCCTATCTGCTGCGGCTCCTCGCCGAGAGGCAGTTAATGCATTGCTGGTATTGCCAGAAATGAATGTTCTACTGTCCCAGCTGGGAGCCAAGAGGGGTGGCCCAGCCCGGCCTCCTCTGGCCTCTGACGGGTGCAGATGGGCACGCCCGCTCGCGTCCCGCACTGCGGGAGGACCGGGGCCTTAAAATACGCCTCCTGGTGCTTGGGCAGCATCTAGTGCGTGCTCTCGGTCTGGTACACCAGCTGGGAGATATAGTCTCCCGCTCCTCACCTCCGGGAAAAGTGCTCTGTGCAAATGAGGTCAATTACGGTCTGCTTACTTATTCATGCTTGCCAGTTGTGACATCTGCTTAGGTTGTATTAAGCACATGCTGTGGGAGTTGCTGCCAGTGTTTGTATACATGTGTTAGTAGGTAGAGCACCTAAGGAGTCAAACATTAGAAGTTTGCAATGGAGTCACTTAAGGAATATTCAAACAACAATGGTCACTGTAAGTGACACTCTTGTTGTAAATGGACACACAGGCCAAACCAGGTTTTAATGTAAAGTTGCACTGTGTGTGTACGTGATGCAACATGTTTTATATGGATGATGAAGTAAAACCATTGTGGCTAATCTAGGATATGTTTGGTGCCACATTGATGGCAGTCACTTACACACTCTCCCTAGTACCAAATTGTAGTAGCATCACTGTTGTTTCCTGACTAGTATGCATGGTTGTATCCCCTACCCTGCCAGAACCAACATTTAGTCTTACCATTGACTGACCGATTATTATTGCATTTCATTAATTTGACCTTGGATTATGACTTGCTAGTTTTGTACTAGTTAGGGATCACATATACTATTTTGCATACACTGGGGACAAGGTGTTTCAGGAGCTGGGTATGATTATCAGCGCAGACCTGGAACCAGACCCTAAAATGGCCCTCCTTGGGTGGGATCTAACAGTTAGTAAGACAGTAAGACCGTTGCTCGCTATTGGGCTGCTTCTAGCTAAGCGCCGTGTGGCACTGCGATGGATGGGCATCCCACTACCACTGATTAAAGATTGGCATGCTGACATGTTATATTGTAATACACAGTCGGATGTATACAATGAGTTACTCCCTCCCAGAAGCCGCCCAAGGAACTTTTGGGGTCCGTACCAAACATACATTTTAAGCACAGCTGCTACTACAGTTTTAGATCCACAGACTACGTCCTTCGAGAAATCATCTTAGGTCGTGGGAACACAGAAGTCTAAGAAGGTCACGGGCGTAAACATAGCACTCACGATAGGGCCACTGGACAGGAGCTGAGAATTATGTTAGATACTAGCAGGCCAAATCGAGCATATCACCAACACTGGCCACGACACGTCCAATTGTAGACATTGTTAAGATGGTAACCCCTAATTGTCCAGCGCATGTTCTTGACCAATAACTTTGCCTTGTATTAAGATATCTTGTAACACTGTAACTGCATGTACAATTGTTTGTATTATGTTTTGCGATAAAACTTCATACATTTTTTTTTTTTTTTTTAAACAAATTGCGTACACTGTGCATATTTACCCCTGGATCTCAGACCCACATTATACTTTAGATGTCAGATAGTGCCTTGAGAGTCAGCACATGCACCATGGACTACTTACTCCACTCATGACCAGAAATCCGACATGCTGATAAGTGTAACTAGATCTATTTACGCGTCAACCAAGGAGCAACTGGCAGTCCTTGGGGAAACAACCCTAACATAGTTAGTGAGCCATTGGATGTTCATACACAGTCCAAGGGGATACATGTCATGGGACATGTTGAGGAGAGGAATGTTCCAGTGAGGTGGAAGCTCCATTATGAAAGAAAGTCCACATAAACAGTCGGCACATGGATGAGATCAACAGGTGGCAAGCAAATGGAGCACAGCACATGTTTGGAGGTACACTGGTATGGGCATAAGCACAGGGCATTGGGAAACTTTCCATGTGGCACAGAGATATGCTACTGGGCAGTTTTACATGTGCTCATTGTAGGTAAGTGCCCCTTTGTGCATGGTTGCCCCCACTTTTTGACTAATGTTGATGTACTTCGACTGAGTGTGCCCTGGGTTCCTGCCAACCAGGTACCCAGGCCCTATGTCCTTTCCCTAAACTGTACAGTTGCAAAACCCAATTGGCAACTCTCTGGCCACGTGTAAATCCCTTGTTAAAGGTACCCTAGGTATCAAGGGGACTGTGACCAGGGAAGGCCTCTAAGGGCTGCAGCACTTATTGTGCTACCCTCAGAGGCCCTGTACCTTTACACACACATACTGAAATTGGAGGCTTTGTGTTTTGGTGTAGAACAAAGTGAAGAGTCAACATGGCACACATCCCTGTGTGCCATGCCTACAACGCACTGCCCTGGCATATGTAAGTCACCCCTCTAGCTGAGTGCACTATACCAATGGTGAGGGTACTGGTGCATGAGCCCTGTACCCCAGCAGTGTTGAAGTGAATTCTTAGACATTCTAAGTGCAGTAATGCCATAAAAAGTATATGGTCTGGGAGTTTGTCATTACAAACTCCTCAGTGCTCTAATGGATTTACAGAAAACTGGGAAGTTTGATATCAAACTTCTCAACACATTAAACCCACACTGATGCCAGTGTGGGATGTAATGAAAAATGCACTCAGAGGGCATCTTAGATATGACCCCTGAAAAACAACCTAAATCTAGTGTCTTGGCTGAGTGGCTGCTCACCAGCTGCCACCACCAGACATGTTTCTGGACCCCTTGGCCGAGAGCCTGCCGCTCTCGGGGTCCTGAAACAAAGCACATACTAGGATGAGGTGCCAAGCCTCCTCCACCAGGATGGGCAGGGTCCACGAAGGGGAAGCTTCAAAGGCCTGTCACCTTTGTGAGCTACCCCAGGCATTTGCTGCTTCCAGCAACTGGCCCCCACCGGTTCTGACCCCCACTCTGAGTGGGAGCATTGGCAGGAAAACCAAGTTAGGAAGAGAGGTGTGCCCACCTTTGCCAACCCCACCACTCAGGTTGAGGAGGCGAGTTAAAGCACAACTCTAAGTCCCCGCCATCTTGCAGATGGGGGACCCAGCCAACTAGAGTGAGGCCTATGCCCCCCTACCATTGGAGGGTGGCATAATAGGGGGTGTACCCACCCCAAGGAAGGACCTATTGGTCCCGACCTGAAACGCCCCTAAATTTAGTATTTAGGGGCAACCCTGAACCTTGCCTCCTCAGACCCGAGCTGAAAAGAAGAAGAAGGACCGAACAGCCGTGCGGAGAGTAGAAGAGGAGGACACCAACTGACTTGGCCCCAGTCCTACTGGCCTGTCCCGACCTCAGACTCCTCCAACAGAACCTCGGTGTGTCCTGCAGCCAACAGACATTGAGAACCTGGAGAACCTGCCCTGCCTTTGCGACTAAAAAGGACTTTGTCTCCCGTGAGCACAGGACTTGCTTAAAAGTAACCGACTCTGACTCCGGCTGACTCCGTGAGTTTCCATCACTCCGCTCCCGGTGCCCTGAACCCAAGCCTGAGTGAGTCAACACCCTAAGGAGGTCCTCCCAGTGATCCTAGCCTGGATCCCAGTGACCCCTGAACCTCAACGAACTCCCAAACCCAACCTGCATCCAACGACTGGAAGGTCCCCTCAACCGCGACCGAAGGCAACACCTGGACCGACACCGTAATCGAAGCGGTCCAGAAAGAGTAACCGTGACCATCTGACCGACTCCGTCACTGAACGCTTGCGGGCACAGGACGACAACTTCTAAAGATCCCATTCACCTCAACAGCAGCTGACCGACTCCGAGGGAACAGTGACCGAATCTGCAGTATCAGCCAAGACCGCATCCTACACCCGGCCGCCCCTGTGCTGCTGGTGGTGTAGTTCTTGTGTTGGCCATTGGATCCTTCAGTGCTGACCTCGACCCTAGGAGTTCTTGTTTTCCCAACCTGGTGGCATGTTTGCACAGTCCCCAAGCCTACGACCGTGCCTAGCCCGTTGGCTAACATGTGGTCCCTGCACTCTGCACCCGTCCGTCTCTGTGCCACTGGTAGTGTGACTCGAGTGCTCATTTCACCGTATCTCACCCACGGACCCGTAAACCCGGTTCTGCCTTCTCAGGACTAAATGTGGCTTGTGAGTAGTACTGTAAACCTGTGTTGAGTGTATAAAACGCATTGTCTCCTTTTTCCTTCCCTCAGGAAATGCACCAGCCTTGCATCTAGAGATACCTGGCTGCGTGGAAGGAAGTGGCCCTCTAGGGCCACTCGGGTTTTCTCACAACCACCTGCTATGCCTTCCCAAGAATGAAGAGTCGGTCAGACAGTAGAGAATACAAACTTACATGCTTTATTAGAAATGCTCTGCAGAGGAGTCCATCATGACCTGCACCCTAAGATGTCTGCCGGGGGACTAACTTCCCAACGGTCCACAGTGAGTAATCATTCTTCCCCTAAAGCCTCCAACCCCGCCCACCATGGAAAACTACCAGCCGGGGCCGGACATGAACAAAGGAGGCACTGGGAGATGAGCTACCACCTGCCAGATGGGTACATGTTATCAGAAACCCAAGGCCACTGCGCCGGGTCTCAGCGTCTCCTAACATAGGAGCAGAAGTACACACTTAGATTGGTATGTGAGAGCTGAATTGTCTCCTCATTAGCAGGTCGGGAAACATCCTTGGACAGAAAGAAAAAACATTAGCGAAATACAGAGTTCTGCTGAGGAAAGCATTACGGGCCATGAGGCCTAACTCGGGCACAGTCTAAGCAGCCTAATAAGGATTACAAAAAACAAAATGGAGTCGCATTTGCCAACAGAAGCCTGCACATTACGCGGATAACTCAGTGGGTTGCATAACGTAAATACAACCGACATCTATGTAGCCACACATTGCTAACCTAATATAACGTGAAAGGAATACATTGCAGGGACGGGATTTTAAAACCTAACAGACCCTCCTTTTAGCATGGGTGGCTAAATGTTTATTGCTATCCGGTAGGGTCTTTACAATTCTAAGGGAGAGGAAGGCAAAGTCACTCATGTTACAGGGGGAAAACAAGCAAGGCTTGAGCATTGAAGGCACCTACTACTCGAAGATGCCCTCATCAATAAGCATGATATCCTGAATTTCCTGCATCATCATAACAGAAATGTATGTTATCGCTTCTTGGCAATGTAGGGGTAGGGGCAAATTTACTCATGCAATAGGTCCAACAGGCTGGAAGGCAGTTAATGCACAAGCAACAGGTAAAGATGACTCCTGCAATTGCTATTAGGACAAGTAATATTTTCCAACCCCATGATGTCAGGAGACCCCAGAGCCACCCAGTGAGAGACCATTAACCATTGTCCTGATGGATATCTAAGGCGAGTCTGTGCAATTTCTGTATTGCGGAGTATACAGTAGGGGCACTATCAGGAATATACACACAGCAGCTGCTGCCGATGACGCGACAGGCTCCACCCCTATCAGCCAGTATGACGTCTAAAACCATCCTGTTTTGAAGAGAAACGAGCCTCGTAGCCTGAAGCTCGACTGTAATATTAGTCAGTATACCGGCAGTAGTATTAATGACTCCCTCAACTTCTCTAGCAAGGCGGCGAATATTACGACTATTGAACATGGGACCCCAGAGCGGCAGAATGCCTTTCATTATGTCAGTATATTGCTGCAGCGAGGTATCTGTCTGATCAATATCGTCTGCATTGACAACCCTCTTAACTCAGTGTACCTGAAGACCCCTACGCTGTAGTCTATGATCCTTGTGGTAATGGGGCGGTGCAATATAAACGGGAGGCAAGAGAAAGGAAACATAACACCGGCCACACCACCCTATCGGGAGCCATGTATAAGCCTGTTCCCCACAGATGAAGTATACATTCAGAGGTGTAAGCAAAGGTGGGCTGCTAGTAGTGTTCAATCGGTAGGTGTAGTTACAATGACTCTGTCCTACTGAAATGTTCCCTGTTCCTTCAACACAGAAACTAGCTGTTAAGTTGATCACAGGGACAGGCATAGCTTTGTCCTCAGTGATATTGTGTTCCTGGAAACATTTGAAGTATTCAGTGACATTAAATCCTTGGAAATCTAACATTTCATTTTGCAACCAAGTGACATTTTCATGGGCTTCAAATACATTCATACAAGCATCGGGGTGCAGCGTACCCTCCTTTCCATCTGGTCCGGGTGTATATCCCTGGTGTACCACTATATACTCCAACACTGCTTCGTAGTCAGCTTGTACCATTTTCATAGCGTCAGCATAATAGTGCATGTATACCATAGAGAGCAGTTGGAACCAGGCTTCACAGCTACCCAAATACGACAGGGGCAATGACACTAGCAAATCATTTTTATGCATAACTGAGGGAAGTAGCCCACACACCCAGCAATTCGTGGCATTAGTAGTACTGTGTACCTGATGAAGCATCTGAACAAAAGCATTTTGTGCATAAGTCTGTCTATGTCTCTCCTTATGTGGGGCCAATGTAACAAACGAGTGCTCTGCTGGAACCAGGGTAGTCCCTATCAAGGTGTGCACAGGATGTTGTTCCTCTAGGTACCAAACCACCCCAAATACAACTAGCAAGGAAAGCAAAATTATGACAACAAACACTACTTTACTCTTAGTGGACCAAGAGGACCAAACAGGATCATTTGGAGTAGGACGTGGAGCAGCAAAGGGCTGCTCCTCATCAGGGATAGGACGGCCAAAGGGGTACATTTTGACAACTTCAAGGGCAATTTATAGGTGTCAAAAAGGGAAAGAAAAATTCACGGGCTAGGGCCACTTAAAACAACCACAGTACCAGGGGGCACAAATCACCCAGCGTCCGTTTAGAGCCTCGCTGGCAGGCTCCCTATGCCAATACATATCAAGAAAGAAAATCAACTGCCAGCTTTTAGGAGGGCTCTGAAGACGTGGCTGTTTAACCTCTGAACTGTGTCCTAGCTGCTCCTCTCTAGACTTATGCTGAGTTAGCGCCATGATACCCAAGGGTGAATGTTTCGCGCTCTTACAAATTTCCTTTTCATTTCATTTCATTTTATTTCAATTGTTCATCAACAACGGTGCTATGAAGCACTCCCACGGAGGAGCTGCGCGATCGCAACCCTTGCAGAAAAACAAATCCTTCTTCTTTCAGGATAGGGCACCTTCCCTCCTGGGCCAATGCCCTCAGCTATCCTGTCCAGTGTCCAGGGCAGTGCACCAGTGTTGTTCACCCTAGTCTAATACAGGTACCTTAGGCACAGCACCTGCGCCCTACGCTCAAGTCTTTCCCTAACTCCTAAACTGTTCGGCTGGTGCACGGTCCTTTTTCCGGGGCCTCAAATTATATTTGGTAACTCCAGGCACTGTTTCATCAACAAAAAGGGGCAGAAACTCAGGATCAGATGGGCATCGAGATCCAGATTCCAGTGTGTTAGAGACGGTGTTATCCGGTGGGATCGCCTCAGACAGAACTGCATCACTTTCTTCGTCTGTCTGCGCCCACCTCACTCGGGCGTCAGAGAAGGGAACGAAGCGTGGCACCTTCTCACACTCCTTATCACCGATGCCTTCGTTGACCCAGCAGTCTTACGGAAGCGGGAGAGGCACCTGTTTCACATGAGACGCATGAATCCAGTGCTTTCTGCCGTCCACCTTGACTGTTCTGATGGCGAGTAGCATGGTTACTGGCCCTTTCCACCTCGGCTCCAGGCTGCTTTTCCATTGGAAGTTCCTTATCAGCACATGATCACTGGGCTGTATGCAATGCCCGGGCCCCTCTGGTAGTGGCCGCAATGTGGCGTGTATCTGTTGATGAAGAGAACGAAAATCTTTAGACAATTCATACAGGTAGTCTACAAGTAGGGGGTACTCTATCTCGGAAAAGCGCTTGGGTCTGGGGACGCCCCAAACATTAGCAGGGCATCCAAATACCACCTCATAGGGGGACAACCCTGTTCTAGAATGCGCTGTCGCTCTGGTAGATAATAAAGCCAAAGGTAATGCATCTGGCCATTTTAGTCCTGTGCTTTCTTGAATTTTTTCCAACTTCAGTTTGAGAGTACCATTGTACTTCTCAACCAGGCCTGCTGACTGGGGGTGATTCGCTGCATGGAACTTCTGCTTAATATGCAAACCTGTTGTGCAAAATGTACAATGGTTCTGTCGGGTATAACCACAATATTTCTTGAAATACAATTCAATTGCAAGATCAAGTTATTTCATTCAAAGGTTGAGTGTGAAAAACGTTTTTAGAAGGAACACACAGCCAAAAATATATAAATCAGAGATGCAAAGAACCACAATTGAATCAGGTTTTTTTTGGGTGTTAAGATATTTATATAAATTTCATCATTTATATACACCCATATATAAGAAAATTAGTTGCATACACGGCTGCCAACATTGTGAAAATTAGAGTGAGTTGTGAACAAGTGACATAGTGTGATCAGTGACACAATAAGTGCGTGATATATACAAGGTGGTTTAAAATATATACATGTTTGAAAGAGGCCAGGGCAAAAAACAACACAATGACCCTGCTACTCTATTCAATTTCAGTATTTTTGAGCGGGGCCTTGAACTGGACCAGGATATCGTCGACGTTTCAACCCTATATGTGCGATATTATAACATCTGGCGGGTCTTCATCAGGACTCAAGTAGGGGAGAGGGCTGGCAGCCTAACGGTAACCAGTAAGAATCCGGGTTGATGGCCCATCTAGTTATTTCCGAGGCAGATCTTGTGTAAAGCCATATACGATTTCCAAGTTCAGATGAATTACTCGTGAACGTCTATAGAATTGACAGTGGAACCGAATCCGGGATAGAGAGCACGGGCAGTGGATATTCCTGCCATGCAACCGCATAAAGCAAACCTGTGCATATCAATTCAATGACCTTTTGCATTGAAGTGGCTTCGGTTGTCACTCCAAATCACGCGTGGCAACCCATAGCACGGGAAGTACTCTTTTAGAAGTGCCTTCACCGTCGCCATAGCTGTATTCTCTTTAGTGGGGTAAGCCTCAATCCATTTACTGAATGCGCAGATCACTACTAGCACATACTTCAGGTTATTTACCCGTTCCATTTCGTTGAAATCCATCTGGAGAACCTCGAAAGGGAAGGAAGGCGGTGCAAAATTACCAGAAGGTGTAGGGGTATTTTTCCCGGGGTTATGTTTCAGACAAATGACACAATGCTTCACGAGGTGCTTGGCTGCCTTAGCGATATTATCATTCTGCCATACTGCATCCAACAACTTGCATATTCCTTTAGCACTAATGTGCGCCGGGCCATGGGTCATAGTCACAACAGGGAGCACATATGAATTAGGCAGCAACCACTGCTGCTTCCCTGACAAGTCAGTCCAACACCCATCCTCATCCAAGCGACCTGTTCTCTCCTCCCACATTGCTAATTCATCCAAAGTCGCCTCACCCTGGATTTCCATCATATTCTCCAATGTGTCCTCGAACATTCCATTGTCTGGGACCCAACTAGCGGGACCTGCCACCAACATCTGTGTCATCTTTGATCGAGCTGTCTCCTTAGCTGTCCGGTCTGCAAAAGCGTTTCCCCTCCCCACATCATCTGTAATAGCCTTATGAGCACTACATTTCACTATTGCTAACTTACTGGGAAGTGTCAATGCTGACAGCAATCTATGTATCAATGGCCCGTTCTGAATCCGCAGTCCATGCGAAGTCAAGAACCCTCTCTCCGCCCAGAGGCGCCCAAAATTATGGGCCACCCCAAAGGTGTATTGGCTGTCGGTGTAGATATTAAAAGCCAGTCCCTTACTCAACTCACAAGCCCTGAGGAGGGCAACCAACTCTGCAGATTGGGCCGATTGGTGCGGGATACGGGATGTCTCAACTACAGTGTGTAACGTTGTGATTGCATAGGCTGCAGTGGTGGTGCCATCTGGTAACTTAAAACAAGAGCCATCGACATATAGTTCCCCTTGGGGTTCAGATAAGGGAACATCAGTCAGGTCTACCCATCCCTTCGTTTCTTCCTCAGTCCGAAATAAACAATCATGGACATCATTGCCCTTTTCTTCCGAAGGGAGAGGTAGTAACGTGGCTGGGTTCAGAGTAGCACATATTTGGATGGTAATGTGCGGAGCAAACAGGGTCAGTTCATATCCAGTCAGACGCGCACTAGTAAGGTGCTGCGTCTTTGTCTTATTCAATAATGTATCCACAGCATGAGGTACCATGACTGTGAGGTCTGTTTCAAGAACGAGCCCTGCCGATTGTCTGATAGAAACCGCCACTGCAGCTTTCAGACAGCTCGGGAGTGCTCTGGCGACATTATCAAGCATGGCCGAGAAGTAGGCGCAGGGTCTCTGCTTACCACCAAAACCCTGTGTTAGAGCAGAAAACGTGCAACCGTCTACCTCATGCACGTAGAGCACAAAATGCTTCTGGTAATCAGGAGTACCAAGCACAGGAGCAGAGCAAAGCGCATTCTTTAATTGCTCAAAAGCTTGCAGGCATGCAGGTGTCCAAGGCAGGGGTTCATGCACATCTTTTGTGGTCAGGTAAAGAAGGTGTTTTGTTAGTAGGGAGTAATTAGGGATCCAATGCCGACAATACGATGTTATCCCTATAAACGTGCGTACCTCGTGTTGGGTTCTAGGGACAGACATGTTAGTAATGGCAGCTATGCGCTCGGGTGTTAGTCTGCGACCCTCCTTCGACAGTAGGTGACCTAAATAGGTGACCTTCTGTCGACAATATTGAAATTTGGAAAGTGACACCTTGTGGCCATGGTGCGCCAGATGCAATAATAATTTAACTGTGGCGTTTTTGCAACCATCCTCATTGTCCGAAGCAATAAGGAGGTCGTCAACATACTACAGCAGCACATTACCAGGTGCAAGCTCCAAAGAATCCAATTGAGCTTTCAAGGCTTAGCTATAAATACTGGGGCTTTCAGGATAGCCTTGTGGAGCACGACAGAATCTAAAGCTCCGTCCGGCTATTGCAAACCCAAACAGATATCGCTATCTGTATGAATTGGTATGCTGAAGAAAGCGTTTTTCAAGTCAATTACAGAGAAAAATTTCGCTGATGGGGGAATCATTGTTAAGATCGCTGTAATGTCCGGAACCACAGGGTATTGGGGAACTACGATCCTATTAACCTCTCTGAGGTCAATCACAAAGGGGTAAACATCAGGGTGGGTATCAGGAGAATCCAAGGGGGCCTTTTTAAGGATAGGAAGAATAGGGCTATTACACACATTCGCCGTAGTCTCCTCAACCACACCAGACTCAATCAAATCCTGTATTATTTGCAATAGGGCCTTTTCACCTGCCTGGGATATCTTGTACTGGGGAATACGTGGTAATTTAGCATTGTCCCTGACTTGTATAGAAACTGGCGGGATCTGGAGTAACCCCACATCTGTGTCTCCTGTAGCCCATAACGTACGTGGCACATCCCGAAACTCAGCTGGGAGGGGAGCATCCTTCGCAAAACACTGTTTGGCACGGGCTACCTGCGGTCCAATAGTCATGTAAACACCGTCTGGAGAACAAGAAATTGTCGCATGCAACCTTTTTAACAAATCAAGTCCTAACAAATTTTCTCCTCAATTTGACGTCAGTAAAAATGGTGAATCAACCGTAAAGGGGCCAATAGTCAAAGCAAGAGGCTTGGAAATGGGGCTAATGACCGGCACACCTGAGAAACCCACCGAAACATTATTTTGGCCAGACAGAGCTGTCCCCTGGACCAGTGAACGGGAAACAGAGCCATTCATAGCCCCTGTATTGACTACACATTTTTCAGTAGTACCCTGTAAATCAGCAGTGACATAAGGTCCATTCTAATCTATAGGCACAGGAACTGGCCCCTCGCCCTGTCCTGGGCTGTCCTAGCTGTGAGACAACCCCGTCACTTCGTCCATGTCATAATCATCGTGATAATACTGCCGTCCCCTGGGATCATCAAAATAATTCCCGCTCTGCCTATTGCGTGATAATCCTCTGACTGCATTCCCCCTCTACCTCCTGTTCCTCGCCCGCGTCCTCGAAAACCTCGACCTTTTGGGGCCTCACCCTTCTGTAACAACTCCGGACACTCATTCGGCCAATGTCCCTCCTTTGTGCAATACGCACATTGGATGAGCCCGAGGGGTGCATTCGACGCACCACCTCTGCCAGATCGCTGCTGGGCCGAACCCGAACCTCTACCTTGTCCATTTCCCCTCGCCACTTGCTGCATCAATACTCTCGTCTTCAAATCCTTTGACTTTTTCTCCACCCTTTCCTTGTCCTCATTCTCTCTATGTTCGTAATATTGTGCCATACTCAATATCACGGACGGGGATGACGTCGTCCAAGTACTTTCCGAAGCCTGCAACCGCGTTGCAATCACGGGAAGCAGGTTAGTGACAAATCTATTGACAAATAAACAAACACCACCCTCCTGCGACAGGTCCTGTCCACTGAAATCTAAGAACACCCCTTCAAATCTAGTAAAGAAATCCGACACACTCTCATCCTTCTTCTGGCGACACGCAGTCAACTTATCCCAATCCACTCTTTTTTGGCGGGTTAAGTGAATGCATGTATGTGATAATACGCCCTGGCAAAGCAAGGAGCTCCGCTTTCGGCTTGTTGCCGGGCTTACGTTCCTTATCCCAAGCCCTAATCTCATCCCATGTTCCTCCCAACTCTAGTGTATGGTCCTGCGTATGGACTTGCCTCCATATGTCCACTGGTACCAACAAGCCAAAAAACAACTCTAAATCAGCTAACGTCATTACTGTAGAGGAGGCCGCCTCCGTCAATACCTTATAATATGCAGTGGGGTTTTTCCGGGGGTCTGGCAGCTGGCTCTTTAAGGATAGGACCTCACTCTTCTTCCAAGGAGTATAGATCCATTGCTCCTGAAACCGAGCGTCGACCCGTTGTCTAGTCACAGCATTAGTGGAATTGCGCAGTTCTGGAATTTCAGGGTGGTAAATGGGATGAACCTCCCTCATGGGATGCTGTGTCCCCATTGTCGGTACCTTCTGGAGCAATCTACCTCGGTAACCCACTAGTGTCGTTATATTGCTAAAAACCTCATTGGGAGCCATACCTGCAGCATATACCCTATCCTGTATGTCATATATGATTTGCAGTGCAACACCCTGAAAACATTGTTCCCACAACTCTACCAGCATCGCTGACATGTGTTTAAGGGCATGCTGCTGTATAAACGGCTCATAATCTTTCATCACACTCCACACATCCTCCACACTATAGATCGGGTGTCGAGCCCACTGAGCTGCTTGATTCGCCACCATTTTCTTTTCCTCATCACCCACTGCAGAACGCACCAACACTTTATCCATTCGATCTCGCGCCGCTGCCCAGTTCACATCATGCATGCCACATGCAGGAGTTTCGACATTCAATTGTGCCTGGTGTGCCACACTCACGGGGAAGGAGCAGACGCAGAGACAGGCACCATCATGTAGGGAGACAGGGTGGTAGGGTTGAGAGGGAGAGTAGCGGTCGATCCAGAGCTGACAGACTGGACAGGAGAACTAACAGCACCCGCCCCGGTGCCTGGTGTGAGGAGAAGAGAAGCAAGAGGGGCCGGGCTGTAGCAGTAGCACCAGAAACGGGAATGCTAGAAGGGGTGGCACTAGAGGCCAAGACTGAGAGGTCGGGACTGCCGGGTATAGCCGTTCAGGGGCATAAGGAGGAGAAGGACGAGAATCCAATAGGTCTTCGACAAAATCATCACCATCTTCTCTTGTAACATAGCACTTATCTGTGTGTAACTGAAACTTTCTATCTGCACATTCTATACCCTTCTCTACCTTTCCTCTTTCATAAGCTACTGCTTTCTGTGTTATCGTTTGCATCTGCCTCTTCCGGGCCTCTTTCTCTGCCCTCATGCATTGCTGCTTTGCTTCTTTCTGCCGTACTCTCAGAGAATCAAACATCGACTGTCTGCTCCTCCTAGCAAACAAAAGTTCAATTTCTGCTCATCAAATGAGCCAGTAAGCGGCCACTGTAACTCAGCATTGTCCCTCGTATATTTATGCCACAATGTGCTAAACATAACAGGGTCAATACCATGTTTAACATATATGTAAACATTTGGAGAACCCTCCAGAGGTGCAGGCTGGCTCTCTTCCAATCGAGCATCAGTAGAACAACATTGACTTCCAAAACACCCCAATTTGCTAAAACAAGGCATCTTAATATAAGAACATTCACTGTCCCTAACGGACAAGTAAAACACCAACAATCAACAAACTAAGACAAGATAAAATAACAAATATTAGTCACGGAGCCAAACGAAAACGGTCCACGGACCACGCCCTACAGTCGGGAGACTGTATCAAATCCAAGAAGACAGGCTTCAGCCCCAGAGCTTTTCGAGCATTAGCCAAATTACCAGTTGGTCTGGCAGATTGTTCGCGGGCAGTCCCGGACCTTTTCAAGCACGGGCCAAATTTCCAGTTGGTCAGGTGAGCTGCTCACAAACACTCTGTGTCTTTTTTAAGGGTCCGCAGACCCACCAAGTTCAAGACAAGACAGTCCGGGGACCGTACCAAGACACAGCCCGCAGGCTCGTGCCGTCCAAGAATGGCGCCATTTTTCCCAAGAATCAAATCACTCACCTGGTGCACACAGGTCGAGTCAAGCTATTCTCCACTGCCGACTCTTCGGACCAAACGGTCAACTCCAAGGTTTCACCTCCTCAGGACCCCAGCTGGTGACCACTAGACGAGGGGACGCCTGATAAGCCGGGCGGGGCAGCTGCGAGAACCAAGCTCAGTCTTGTGTGGGGTACCCCGATCCGCCCAACTGACCAAACGAACCCCTCGATCCTCCAACCTGATTACGGGCGAGTTGGATCACCTTGCGGGGTCCCTGTTCGGGCACCAACTGAAGGAAGTGGCCCTCTAGGGCCACTCGGGTTTTCTCACAACCACCTGCTATGCCTTCCCAAGAATGAAGAGTCGGTCAGACAGTAGAGAATACAAACTTACATGCTTTATTAGAAATGCTCTGCAGAGGAGTCCATCATGACCTGCACCCTAAGATGTCTGCCGAGGGACTAACTTCCCAACGGTCCACAGTGAGTAATCATTCTTCCCCAAAAGCCTCCAACCCCGCCCACCATGGAAAACTGCCAGCCTGGGCCGAACATGAACAAAGGAGGCACTGGGAGATGAGCTACCACCTGCCAGATGGGTACATGTTATCAGAAACCCAAGGTCACTGCCCCGGTTCTCAGCGTCTCCTAACGTGGGAGCAGAACTACACACTTAGATTGGTATGTGAGAGCTGAATTGTCTCCTCATTAGCAGGTTGGGAAACAGCCTTGGACAGAAAGAAAAAACATTAGCGAAATACAGTGTTCTGCTGAGGCAAGTATTACGGGCCATGAGGCCTAACTCGGGCACAGTCTAAGCAGCCTAATAAGGATTACAAAACAAAATGGAGTCGCATTCGCCAACGGAAGCCTGCACATTACGCGGATAACTCAGTGGGTTGCATAACGTAAATGCAACTGGCATCTATTTAGCCACACATTGCTAACCTAATATAACATGAAAGGAATGCATTGCAGGGACGGGATTTTAAAACCTAACAGCGTAAGAAAAGTAATTCTATCTGCAAAGTCAAAGTAATTCTACTGTAAACTAATTCACTGCATCCAAACTGTATTTAAATTGCATATGCTTGCAAAGTATTTTTTTACTTACCTGTACCAGGCCTGGCTTATGTTATAGACAATAACTATAACCAAATAATATTTTTTTTATGCAAACCAATTGGTCAGAGTTCAGTCCTTGAGTATGTGAAATCATTTCTTGCCCTATTTTTACAATAAATGCTTAGCACTACCCTCTGATAAGGCCTTACTGCTCGCCCACACTACCACAAATAGAGAGTAAGGAACTGTCTATTTTAACCTCTGCCTACCTCTGGGAATCCACTGGACTCTGTGCATGCTATACCTTACTTTGGTATAGTATATACAGAACCAGCTTCCTACACTCATGCCTCTGCCTCATGACACCAGCGATGTCAGCCAGGGACCGGTTCAAGCCATGGAGCGGAGAGTAGGTGCCTCTTAAGCCTCATAGTTGTCCTTATTGGGGCTGAGGTACCTTTGGACTCCCTCTGGGGTGCCTGTCACGGTCTTCATCCCCACCCGCACCTCATCTAGAAGCTCACACTGCACTCCTACAACCCGATATTAGAAAACTGTTTGAGGGTCCTCAGAGTCCTGTGCTAGAGATGGGTTGGCAGGTGGTGTTTGGTGTGTGAGAGGCAGATCATATGGAGACCCCGCAATGCTGTTGGCCCTTTTCGTGACCGAAGAGGGTGTTTATATGGAGTCAAGGATTTCCTGGACGGTGTCTTGATCCAACCTTGGCAGTCTGTCATCCTCCATAGGATCCACTTCCAGAACATGCAGCTGGTCATGAGTAGCTGTTTCATCCTCTGGAATGGAAAAGATTTATGTTGGTGGAGATCCTTGTCAGTTGCTCATAAGAGTCAAATGGTTTACAATCACGGCCTCATTTACAAGTTTATGGTGTAGGTCAGCATTGTAAGCATCTTACTGTGCAGCCCTATATCACACATAACAGGGCATGACTGCCCTATATCTACGAGATACTGTGCATTCCTGTAATCTTTCACGGCCCTGGTGCACAAATGGCTGCCTACGCCAATGCAGACACCCTTGCACCATGGTGCTAGAGTGCATGCGTTGTTGGGATGGTTGTTTTTGTGCAGATAGGGATACCATCCTGACCAGATTGAAGAGATGGAGGCTATTTCCTCTTTCTGTTTGTGCTGGGCAGGCATCAGATATTGACGCATTCCCAGGTTTACAGTTGTTATAAATCTGGGAAGGCCTTAAATGCCACTACTGTCACCTGGGAACACCAACCATGAGCCCCATGGCAAGCCTCCCTTTCGTAGTGTGAGGCAATCAGCAACTTGTGCTGCGTTGCCTCATTCCATGATAACAAGTCCATGAAAAGCCACACAGGGCGGCTTTATGTGATTTTTTAGATATCTGTAAAGCCAGTGCTTATCACCAACATCTGTATAAGTGAAGCTCCAGCAGCACGCTGGGCTTGTGAATATGTCCCCAAGTATTTGGATGCCTTGACAAAACTACTAAGCACATTGCACTATAATCGACAGAGAGTCAGCATTCCTTATGACCAGTACTCAGCCCTTCGCTACTGTGGAAGTGATGTGGCTTGGGAAATTAATTAGTTATTTACTTGCAGCCTGCTTTTCTCACAGTACACCACAGCACTCTGGCTTGTTGTGGGGCCTTGTATGCACATAGTACATTCATGTGGCCAGGGGGTCTGTACTTCACACATGTCCTCTGCACAGCTTCAAACCTTGATACAGTGCAGGTTTGTGTGAGACCATGTTCTTAGGATGGTTTCCTGAGTGGTGGATACTGATGTGATTTAAGTGCACACACACTTGACTGCATATTAGTGGGCAGTGGGCACAGTGTAGCAACTCTGAGGAGATGGGCCCAGTGAAACTATGTTGATTGCTAGCACAGAGGCACACCACATTTCATCACTGACAGAGTAGTTTATCTTCATTAATATCACACATTGTTTGACTCAAACTCCCTCTCTTGGACATGTACATGTCTCCTCTGGTACTTCCTATTTTGGAACAGGGAGAAAACTCACTGCCACACACTGATGTAACCCAGATCCTATATTGAGTCTCATTTGCCTACAACACCAACAATATGCATGACCATATCCAATGGATTGACATGGCAGCCTGTATTTGTGGGCTGTGGCTCAACCAGAACCCCACATGGTAGTAGTACTGGAATTGGTGACATGTACCTAGCCTGGTTTGCCACACAACTGGGGCCATTCACCTCAGCCTCCTACCATCCCTTGTTCAAGGGCTTTATTGTGGCAAACTATGTCTTTCTATACCCTGACTGATCCCTGTTTCACATTCTCTGACTTTGACATATGTGGCATGGTGAGACACTTTGGCTCTAGACTCCCTCCTACCACATGCTCCATCTTCAACCAGGGCCACAACACATGTAGGATATAGTGCCCCAATGGACTCCTCTCTGTCATACCTACCCAACTACAACACAATTGTGACACTGTCAGACACAACAGTGCGTGTGTATTTGTGAGCCAACCTTGCTGTACACATATGCCTTCTCACATCCTTCCTATGCAATGTCTCCACCTCCACACACACTGGCAATTGTATGTGCTCAGCCAGCACCTACAATGCACTGCACTACCAGAGGACCCCCAGGGCCACATACTGGGCCTCATTTGTGAGGTATTGGTGCAGGGCAGTGCTGCAAGGATTCTTGCTGCACAGCCCGGTGCCAAAAGAAAAGGGCGTGGATGTGCCCTATCTACGAGATACAACGCATTCCTGTACTTTTCCCCTGTGCTGGCGCACAAATGGCTGCCATGCCCCAACACAGTCACTCTTGCGCCATGGTGCAAGAGTTTCTGCATTGTAGGGGTGATTGTTTTCGTGCAGGAAGTCACATCTTCAGGCACAAATACAATCACAAGAGGAGTTTTCCTATTTCTATGTGTGCAGAAGCATGCATCACACATGAAAAAAGGGGAAAACAAGGAGAAATAAAGGTATTTCTCCTTGTTGCCCCTCCCTTACACCTCCCCTAGGGAGGCATAAGAATCAGATGCATTCCCAGATAATATGGGAGTACATCAGATTCCATGGGGGTTGTGTGGGAACACCCACAGCAACACCCATGGAACATCCCTACCACGCAGACTAATGCTTGATAGGGGGCCATGTTTCCCAGGCCTTGAAAAGCCACTCAAGGTTGCTTTACATGCCCTGTAAATATGGATGGGCCCATTGCGTCAATAGTGTGTCACAAAAAGTGATGCACAGGTGGAGCAATGGCCTTGTCAATAACCCCACCATGTTTAGTTTCAAAACACATGGTCCTATACCCATTTGCTTATTACAAGCCCAGTGTGCCTACATAACGTCAATTTTCTTGATGCCCCAGAGACTCAGAGAGCAGACCCATCACTTCAAAGCCAGTCTAAGCTACATGGGTGTAGAGTAAGGCAAGGCAGAGCTTTGCTCTGCTTTGCCTTAATCAAATCCTATGAGGCCATTCAGAGCCACGCAGGGTGGCTTAGTGTCGCAACACATAAATGACTGAGAAACCAGCACCACCAGAGTGTAAGGAAAAGTGAGGTTCATGGCAGCACAGGCCTCTGGTAACTAATGTCCCATATATTTTTGCTTGGTATTGTGGGACGTGTAGTTCTGGTTACTCATGTTGTACATATGACTACAAGTGGCGGTTAGCTGAGGTGACCGTGGACTGGTGCTGCACTTGGAAGTGAATAACATGGTGGAGCTGGAGTGAGCTTTGCAACGTGTAACTGGCTAGTGTGACTGACATATATATAATGCTTAACAGTGCATGACCCTCATACCTGCTCTTTGCACTGCACAGTGGAGTTAGATAGCTGGACTTCATGACATGACCTTTTTGCCCTCAATGCCCCTTGTTGCAACTTACCCTGTAGTTCTTAATGTTCCTCATGGGCTGCACTGTCTTGTCCTGGAAGTCCTGCCACCAACTCCTCTGGAAGGACAGCTGCTCCTGCAGGACAGCCAGCTCCTCCTAGTCTGCTGGTCTCCCTCCTCCAGTATGCATTGCTGCCTTCAGGTTGTTTCCCATTTTCTCCTTTGTCCTGCGCTTTATGTCATGCAGCATTTGTTCAAATCAGTCACTGCCCTCTTCGCTTGTCCCACATTGTTTAACTTGGACAGTATGAACTGCCACATGGCTTCTTTCTTTGATAACAGCAATTTTAAGGTGACAAACAGCTGGTGTTGGTGGTCTTCCACCTCATGTGATTAGGATCTCATTCTCCCCCTCACTAAAGTTGCCCTTCCTCTTTCCCAGGAAATCTGCCTGGACATCCTGGCTGATGCTGTGGTTCTTGGGGTTGTAGTCCTGGCTGCTGGTCTCTTCTCTCTGCTCTGTGGTTGCCTTCAGTGAATTCTGTTTTTTGTTTAAATTTGTGTAATATTTTATCCATTTTTTCACATTACACGCGGTGAAAAGTGGCACTAAGGTTGTTTGGCTCCCTTTACGTGACCCTATTCTGCCTTACAACACTTTTACGACAGATGTGTCAGTTTATGCAGCGCCATAACGTGAACGTCAGCATAGTTTTTTTTCCACATAGCTCGCAGCTTACAACATGGTGGGCCATACCGTAAATATGGTGCATCCATGTCCCCAAAAAATTACATAGCGTTTCGCAAGTGATTTTAACACATCGCTGCAGCAGAGTAAAAAAAACAGCAGCATCAGTCCAAAATTTGAACGGGAATATGTAAAAAGAGGCATTTCTATACAGTAAGAGAAAGAACAGCTTAGGTAAGGAGAATAGCGCAGGGAAAAGGTAATGATAAGAAGTGGAAATCTAAAGAAAAAGGAGAGAGAAGGCAGAAGACGAGGGCAAGAGAGACGGATTTAGAAAAGAAAAATGAGAGCGAGTAAAGAGCTGAAGAAATAAGCAGGACAATTGTAAAGGAGAGAAAACTAGGGAAAATGTCCGAATAAATGACAATTTGGGAATGAGATTAAGAGAGAAGCGTCGAGGGAAGAAGAAGGCAGAAGAAGATTGATGAAAAGGTCACTATTGTTATACAACACTACATTTCAGGGATTCTGCTTCTAGTCTAGCTTGCCTTCATTAAATATGGATGTTGTCTTATAACACACTTGTTACAGACTGACTCAAAAGACTTTCCTTCTCTATTTATATCAATATAGAATGCTGAAATGCAAAGTAACGCAAAAACAACAATTGATGGACAGAATGCAGAACAATGTCATACATTCACCCCAGTACAGAGATCTGGGCCTAAATCCATCATTTTTTTGCTAACCATGCCCTTCCAGTTTGAACCCAGCCATATGCAAATCAG
Source organism: Calotriton arnoldi (assembly GCA_963921515.1). Lineage (NCBI taxonomy): Eukaryota > Metazoa > Chordata > Amphibia > Caudata > Salamandridae > Calotriton > Calotriton arnoldi. The sequence goes on along the minus strand of CAWUFW010020259.1, from coordinate 20,568 downwards.
TCTTGACCCTTTGCCCAATGGGAACCGTCCAGCCCGAACTGCCAGGCCATGTCCTCCCTGGACTGGAAACAAGCATCCTAGGACTAAACTGGGGTGGCATGGTGAGCAAAAGAATGATGGATTTAACCCGGATCTCTTGACTGGGGGTGAATGTTTTGATTTGTTCTGCATTCCGACCATCAATTGTGTATCTTTTGCTTTCTCGCCCTAAGTGCGCCGGGTATGCCCAGACGTGGGTCCCGTGCTCACTGTGCCACTGGAATCAAGCTATCCTGGCTGATGAGGGATGAAACCCCAAAACCGGTCCTAGGATGCTTGTTTCCGGTCCAGGTAGGACCTGGCTTGGCAGTTCGGGCTCAGCTGTTCCCATGAGGCACAGGGTCAAGACTGATTTGCATATGGCCAGGTCTAAACTGGGGTGGCATGGTGAGCAAAAGAATGATGGATTTAACCCAGATCTCTTGACTGGGGGTGAATGTTTTGATTTGTTCTGCATTCCGTCCATCAATTGTGTCTCTTTTGAAATGCAAAGTAACAGCATATGATGCAAGCTGAAGAGCATCAATAATTCTTCAGTATTTGTTCGAAAAGTACTAATGTTTCTATATCACTATTATCAATCACATACTTACATATATTGTAGAAGAGCGCAGTTCCATATATCATATAGTTACATCAGCCCCATTTTACTGGATAAGCCAGGAGTAAATCACTTCTCAAATACTTATTTTCTATAGAACATCCTTGACCTGCTGTACAGTATGGTTTAGCAATCACATTTTCTGACCTATCCAAACATAAAACATCTAGTAAGATATAGAGTGTAAACATTGTGAGAACAGAAACAAAATAATTCAATTTCTGCGATGCTCAGAACAAATGAAAAAGCACAATATTGACATATTTCTCTCAACTTCATCTTACCTACACTAAATATTTTCTAGCTTCTGACCAATATTTGTTAACATGTTATTTCCTCGGTATGAGACACTCGGATGCAGTTGAAAAAGCTTTCTCCCACCCTTTTTTATAGTTCCCCATTTTTTCCATACTTAAGAAGCATTATGTCCTTCTATTGTGATATCCCAATCACAGTAGCCATATACATATATAGATCAAATCAATTGCTTCTCGCTGTATATCAAGCTCAGACCACTTCTATGGAAGGAGCATGGAGCCCTGGTAAATCTACAATCCTCACTAAACGTTGAAAATGAGCTTCTACGTTATAGTCAGAAAACAAAATAGTATGAGGTCATCTTGAAGCCTAAAGTCTACCATAAAGTAATGGCGAGAAATGTGCAACACCCTCCTCGGGTAAAGAAAGTCCACTGGGACACTACTACAGACAATACTACAATAATTCATTGTAAATAAATCTGTGGCTGGTCTAGACCACATGAATGTAAAGTTGATCCTTTAGATGATGTGTTCAATTGCCAAGAGTCTAGCTAGAATAAAGGAGTAACTACTTTGGAGGATGCATTAAAATATTCCGGAATTAAATTGAGCAGCAAATATTGTAATTTGCATTTATATAGCTGCTTACTACCCCTGACGAGGCGTCGAAGATAAGGACCTGGTGAACAAATCCAGTAGGGCCATTCTACTCATTCTGCCAGAACTTGAGGAGTGGAAGAGATCAGCAATGGACAAGATAAAATGAGACCAAGATGAAGACAGTGACACATGTATTGTCATAATATATTATCAGAGAGAACAGGTCGGCAGACAATATATATCTAGCTATAATAAAAGCCTATAGTTTTCGTTTTCTGTTACAAGGCAGAAAGGCCAGTTATTTACATGTCTGGGTTTTTGCAACTAGTTTTGAGTTATCTTTTATTACTGCCATGCAACAAAGAGCGATGCCAAAATGTATTCCTGAGTTAATGCTGTTGCCTCTTCCTTCCAACCTGCAGCCCTGCTCCTGACATTCAGCCGGAGGATAGGAGCGATAGCGGGCGGCACCGATTGGTGAACCTGCACCCGCCGGAAGCGACGTGCAGGATGCTCAGACTAAGACGGGAATATCACCAATTGCAGAAAATAACTTTCTAGATGCTGTAGAGGATTAATTAGGCAGGAAATGTTTGCTGTGAAACTGTCCAGAGCAAACATTGCTCATTTTGTGTTTCTTTGTCTGGACTTGCTAAATTATCAAAGCCAAACGCTGTTTCTTAAGTATAATCAGGGTCAATGCAATTATGCGATCTTTGGCTGTAGCTTTCTCAGCATATATGATCCTTAAGAAAAAGAGAGTTACCCCAGTTAGGCCAAAAGGGGACTGGGTAGTTAAAACATTAAAACAACAACATTTCCCTTATGTGCCGTGTATTGATCAATACAATAAGAAATATACACTGAACCAAGTCCACTCTAATAAAATGAAAAACAAAAACAAAATGAAAGATCTCTGATATTTATCGTCTATTATAGATACATTTATTTCATTTCTTCAAAAGTTTTTCTTTAATAATTTTTTTTATACAATTAAAAACCATAAATGTACATAAGAATGCAAAAAATTGAGTTATCTCATCAAACAATTCCTAGCATCCAACTCTAAACATATTGTCAAGGCTTCTATTTACATAAAGTATTATTGTATACAAATCAAGTACTTTTCATAGAATCAAATATATCTATTTTTTTAATTTCAATAAAACAAAATCCATTACATAATCATGAATAATTGTCGACAATTATTCAATGATTATGTAATGGATTTTGTATTGATAAATACACGGCACATAAGGGAAATTTTGTTGTTTTAATGCTTTCTCAGCATAAACATAGATTACATACATTCAGCACTCGCAATTCACCATCTGCTGCAAAATGTGCAAAAATAACGTTGGTAGCTCAAGCAAACCAAAAATTACTAAAAGACAGACACTTGGCAAAGGTTACCTTTACATCTTTTAGTTGCATATAAATGTCTTTGGTGTCCAGAGAAATAACAGGCGGACAATACCTCACAATGTCAGTTACTCTTAAATCACAATTGTGTGCCTGATGTTCTTCAACAAATTGGAAGAGAAGCCACACGCTTGTCCTTCAATATAAGGTAAAACCTCAATCCAAATGACATGTTTTATGAGCACAATGAGAGAACACTTTAAATGTCCATAGTGTATTATCAGGTATCAGTTCCTTTATTCAGCTCTACTGAGACAAAGTCTTCATTGTCATCTGCTCCCAAACTTCACAGAATCACAGCTGTTTCCAATTTCATAGAAGCATAGCCATGTGTTTCATCCCACACAACCACCACGACTTTCTCAAGGCTAGGGAACATATAAAATTTTTACAATAAGTATCCCTCATATGATAAATACAGCACCTTAATTCCTTCTCCAAAGTAACCTGTAACTGTCTACGCAATTGAAAAAAGGTAGAACAAGTAAGGTCTTGGAGTAAAAGGACCTTCATACCAATGTGCATTTAAACTGGCTCACTATACGTCAGACTCAAAAGGTTGAAGATCAAAGTAACACCCAAAGTTGTGAAGAATATCTCTCATCAGTAGTGTTAGCACAAGCTATCTATGGTGGTATTAAAATACAGGAGAATATACGAAGAACCGTGGTATAACAAGATGCAGAATAAAAGCAATTTAAACCACTCTGTGTAGCAGAGATGCCACAGCCCATGTATGTAGGTTAATGAATAAGTGCATACCATTGACGTAGTGCAAAATTAATTTTTGATTTGGAGGGGTGCATCATAGTCACGAGTAGCCAGCACCCACATATATTCTTTTCGTTGTATTAACCTGAGACATTAGAACGTGAACTGTAATAATGTGAATTGTGATGTATTAGGGACATTTCAATGCAAACGTGAAGAAGAAATCAAGATAGAACAAAATGTAACTAGCTGAAAATATTAATGTGCAGAATTTGTGTATACCCCTGAGAAATTATTAATGTATTCGATGTGTTTATGTAATTTGTTAATTTAGAAGTATGCACCATAGAGAGTTTATTTTAATATGCAATTCCGTAACGCCTATGTACTATCTTACTTATGTTAGCTGAATTCTGAAGAACTGAAATGTATTTTCCCTGGAAGCTCTTGCATTAGATTTAATAGTTGAATTTCATGTGCATGTTGGATTTTGTTCTTTCTCATGTTTCTGTTGCAGGTGGAAGAATCATCCTTGTTAGCTAGAATAATGTATTTGTTTTAGGAGTTAGTCACAGAGAGAAGGGGATACATTGAGCATTGATACTGATAGTGGGGAACTGTTGTACTTTCTCATCGGAGAGTGCCTGGGAATCAAGGTCATCTCACCAAGCTCGGGGGCATGGCTGCCCACTGGAAAAGTACCTATGAGGAGGGGGCCTGACTGGATGGCGTGATCTGCCAAGGATCCTGGGACACCGACTGTGCTATTGATGGATCGTAACTAGAGAGAGAGCCTGGGGGACTTCTGCCTTGCCTTGAGAGAAAGCATCTCAGAGCGAGCTCTGTCTTAATAGCTTTATGTTGCTTGACACAACCAATGAGGGGAGACTTCTTAGCAAGGCTTCACACGCTGACACCTTAAATGATCTTGCCCCGAAAATGCTATGTAGTGGTGTTGCGTTAGTGTTAGCGTAGGGACAAATTAAAGCTTTATTTCCACGGACTTTCAATGCAGGGGAAGCTGGACGTCTGCTCTGTAATCATTTGTATCCTGATTCTCAAACTAATCACCTTATGCATGTTGCACCACCTTAATTTAATTCACAGATTTGGCTTTGTATTAGTTCCAATGTATTCCCACACCCTCATCTTGAGGTGCCTGTACGTCCACGTATTTTTGGCTTTGTAATAAATCAACTAATCTTATTTGGTAGTCTTTGATCCTTAAGAGTCATAGTGAATTGGAATTGAAATGATTGACCTGTTAATGATTTCTCTCCCCCCCCACGCTTTCATTCTGAGAAAAAGTACCATCGACTCGAGATTCTAGAGCTGATCTGAAACGTGGAAACTCAGCTCCATCACTATTATTACCCTACCAAAGTAAAGTTGTTTTGCCCTTTTTGTAGAATTTAAGCCCCAATACTGTACTTCTTATATCTGGAAACAATAAAATGAAACAATATTTTCAATTACAAATAATAGTCTCAATGGACCATGACTTGCTATATATCATCTATAAGGAGGAACAAGGTATGCTCATACTGCAGGCGCTCGAGTAATGACTTAAGCGCTAAGTCCCAAGCACATTACGGTCAACTAAGAAAGTAGTTGTAATTCAGGTGCCTCACCCAACTTAGGACGATGAGGAGCATCCACTAGTACCAACACATCAAAGTCCGTAGCTACATCTTCAAATGGCCATAATGTGGGCCAAAATCCTAAATTAAATACCATCAACGTCGAGGTAAATACACAAGCTAAGTTCGCTAGCCACCAAAGTTTGTAAGGCAATTGCTGACATATCTTACCATACATTATGAGTAATCGTAGCTGTCAGGGCATTGTGTGCTGCCGTCTCATTCGTGCGTCATCTTTGATGCAATTTTACTTTTTTTTGTCAAACTTGTTCTTTATTAAGTTTTCGTGACAATAATCAACACACTCGGTAATACTTTTAAGATCGTATACTCGCATGTATCAGTCAGTACTCTATTTCCTTGTACAGAGTCTGTCGGGTGATCCGAGTCTTATCTCCTTCAAATATCTGCGCAGGTATTACCGTGAATCATACATAGCTTTTGAAAAAGAAGAAAGGAAAGGGGAACAGACCCCTTCTTTAAACAAAACCCTCCCTTCTCCCCGTGGCCCTCCTCCCTCCCCGGAGTCCATTCCTCGTAAAAGTTATAGTTATACTGCTTCTGTTTGTGGGTAGAAGACCAGAGGGTGCAGTAGGAGATCAGAATTGATCAAGGAGGGGAAAAACAAAAAAGAACAGAGAAGAATAAAAACCAAACAATCTGGGGTAATCAGGGTCCCGTGTGTTCTGGAGACACGAGTCTGGTGGGGATCTAGCTCTGGATTAGGTTCTGGTGATCATAGTGGTCCTGATTAGAACTGGAACAGGTGTAGTGCTCTAACCCTCGTGGGGCAGGTGGTAAGTGGGAGACCATTAGCGAGATAGCTGACTAAGGGGCCCCAGGCATATTCAAAATTTTCGAACCCGTCCCTGTAGATGTCGGTCAGGCGTTCCATAGTGAATGCCTGCCATAAACATCCGTGCCATTGTGTTAAGGCTGGAGCTTCCTACCTTCTCCAGGCGGCGGCTATTGCCGTCTTGGCCACCCCTAGACAAAGCCACATTATGGCCTGGTCAGCTGTCGTTTGGTATTTCAAAGCTGGGTCCCGAAGACCAAGAAGCGTAAAATCTGGAGAATAAGGGATGGGGTAGCTCAGTATCTCTCTGATTTGGGCCAGGATTTCGGACCAGAAGGGCCTAATTGTCGGGCAGTCCCACCATATGTGGCGAAAGTCGCCCAGGAGGCCACACCCTCTCCAGCAGAGGTCTGATGTGTTAGGAAATATCTTTTTTAATTTCAAAGGGTATAGATACCAATCATAGAGTATCTTGTAGTGAGCTTCACGTTGGCCTAGTGAATGGTTGTGTCGCCTTATATCCCTCCACAATGCTTTCCATTGTATGTCTATGATATCATGGCCTAGTGTGCGTTCCCAGAATTCAAGGTGGCATGGGCGTCTACCGGGGAGTGTATGTAGCAATAGTGAATAGAGAAAAGAAATGGCCACTTTTACTGATCTTACCCCCCTCACATAGCGCTCTAGTGTCGTGAGTTCCCTTGTCGCCCCCTTTCTAATCTCGCTTTGCAGGGCCCAGTGCCGCAGTTGGAGATAATGGAAGTATTCCGTGTCAGGTAGGTGGAAGTCTCTTTGGCAATGTTCAAATGTCAGTATGTCCCAATTATGAAAAATGTCAGCAAGCATAAGACATCCTCCCTCTCTCCACGTGTCAAAGGGACCCGGCTGTAATGCTGGTGGGAAGGCTGGGTTGTAGTGTATGGGGGTGAACGGAGAAGGGAACGTTGTCCAATCGGTCTGTCTCAGCAAAAAAAGCAAACACAAGGAGATGATGGACGGAGCGCTGAGGTTTTGAGGGTCGTTCTGGTAGGGGTACTTATGTAAGCATTGGCTGGCCGATCCAACTTTGGTTTCCATAGGAGGTCCCATATCACCCTGCCCAAGATCGCTCGGTCCAGGTGTAGCCAGTGTTTATCTGACTCACATTGGGACCATTCCACTATAACACGGAGTTGTGCTGCTTTATAGTAGAGGTTCAGGTCGGGCACCGCCAATCCCCCCTCATCCGAGGGCTTCCGAAGGAGGTTAAAAGGGAGCCTCGGTCTTTTATTCTGCCATATGAATTTCTTCAAAAGTGTGTGGACTTCACGTAGGAAGTTTCTCTCAAGGTCTATGGGCAGACTCTGAAATACATGCAAAAACTTTGGGAGGACCACCATCTTAACGGTGTGTATTCTGCCCATCCAAGAGAGATACAAAGGCGCCCAACGCTTAAGGTCAGCCTGAAGTTGACGCAGGAGAGGCGGGAAGATAGCTGAGAATAGCCCTGAGATTTTGGGGGTGAACTTTAATCCCAGGTATGTTAGATCTCACTTGACCCACTGGAAAGGTGTTGAAGCTACTAGCTCCTCCATCTCTGCTTACGCTAAAGTCAGATTGAGGAGGAAAGATCTGGGCAGGTTAATCCGAAGACCCGCTATCCCCTCGAAGAGTTCTAACTCCTCCCGAAGTGTCGTCAGTGATCGCTGCAGATCAGAGAATGTCAGTAGGATATCGTCGGCAAACAGGGAGATCTTATGTTCGTCGGAGCCAAAATCTACCCCCCTGACCCCCTGATTCTCTCTAATTTCTGCGGCTAATGGTTCAATACTGAGCGCAAAGAGGAGTGGAGTTAGCGGGCAAACCAGTTGCGTTCCCCTCCCTAGGAAAAAGGGCTCAGAAGCTACCCTGTTAACCAAAATTCTGGCACTTGGGGCTGCAAAGTTAGCCTTTGTCATATTTATGAATGTCTCGCAGAAGCCGAATCGTTGGAGCGCCTTAAAGAGGAAGGGTCTTTTTTACATAACTGACTGTACGTCCTGAAGATGGTCTGACGGACAATTACGCTACCACAGACCGAAACGTCGACTCTCTCATCTGTTTCCTGAATATCTATTGTATTCAAGTAACTGTTTTCTGTATTTGCTGATCCGTTACTTATTTGATTATGTTGGAATAGATGCATACACCTATGAGTTGTAGATAGATTGATGTATCCTCTTTCATGGTGTTTTGTGATTGTACCCTTATGAATTTTATCTATATATAAAAATTTTGTACTTTCTTGAAAAAATATATTCCCGTGTGCTTGATATTATTATCTTCATTTATTGAGTGTTATAAAATTTGACGTTTGCTTAGATTATTTCAGAGTTCAAGACCATCAGGGGTTGAACCCTAAGTAACTACATATATTTTACATCAAACTAAGAATTTCTAAACGAAATCCCTTGTAGGCACTTTTTACTCACCATTAAAGAGGAAGGGCCAGTCCACCTGATCAAACGCGTTTTCGGCGTCTAGGCCGAGAAGAGCTGCAGTAGTAGTTTTTAAAATTAAGTGAATCACTGTGCGCACGTTGTCATGCGTCTGCCTACCATTAATGAAACCAGATTGATCCGGGTGTATCAAATCCGGCATCAGAGTCTCCAATCGGGTAGCCAGGATCTTTGAATATAACTTGACTTCCAAGTTGAGAAGTGCTATGGGGCGATAAGATCCACATTGTTGTAGGTCTTTCCTCGGTTTGGGTATCACAGTAATCAGAGCTTCACACATACTATGTGTTACCTGTTTGGTGCTTGTTATATGATTAAAAAGGGCGATCAGTTGGGGGATTAATTCTGCGCTAAACTTTTTATAGAACTGCGTCGTCAGGCCATCAGGCCCTGGAGACTTGTGCAACTTCAGACCCCCGATTGACTTCTGTAACTCCTCCTCTGTGATAGGTTCTCCCAATTGTTCATTCCGAGCTGCTGTGATCTGAGGAAGCTCAACCTCACGTAAGTATTCCGCTTGTGTTTGTGAGTTGGGTCGGTCAGCAGTATATAGTGTATTATAAAATTCCCGTGTCTGTATACCTGAGGGGTCCTGTATATTCCCAATGTAATCTTTTTCCCTCTTCACGTGCAATTGTCGCGCTAGATGCGCCCCCACTTTGTTGCCCTGTGCTTAAGAGGTCTGCTTAAGTCGCAATAGTGTCAACTCTGCCCTGTTCGAGTAAATCGCCTGTAACTTCACCCTCAGGGCCGTAACCTTTCTTTGGCATGCTATTGTGGGGCTGGCCTTCTGTGCTTGTTCTACTGCTTTCAATTCTCCCTCCAGGGCCAGTCGTTCCGTCGTTCTTTCCTTATTAAGGGCGGCCGTTAGCGTCAAGCATTGGCCCCTGACCACGGCTTTAAATGCATCCCAATTGTTCGCCAGGGACGTGTCTTGAGGGTCATTTAATTGGAAGAATTCCCTAATTTGTGTACGCAATGCGTCGCGCAGTGTTTTGTCGCGTGTCAAAGCATTGGGAAAGAACTACCTCCTAAATTTAGGTTCCGGGCCAGACCATTACAGGGAGACTACTACTGGGGCGTGGTCAGAGATAATTACAGGGTATATAGTGGCCTCTCTGACTTGCTTGTTTAAGATTTGGCTCAGGAAAATGTAGTCGAGCCTTGAGTAGGTGCGGTGAATGTGGGAGAAGCAGGTATAGTCTTTATCTTCCATGTGCGTTTCCCTTCAACTGTCTCTGAGGCCCATGTCCTGAATGGCTTGTTTCAGATTTTTCGGGAAGCTCCCCGTGTGGGCTCTACGGGGGTGTGTGCTGTCTGCCCCGGAGTGTTAAGTGAGGTTAAAGTCTCCCATCATGATTATTTCTCCCTCTGCAAATCCTCCTAGTAGGGACAGGGTGTTGTGAATGAAGACCACCTGGTTGGCGTTGGGCGTGTATATTGACACAATTGTACAAAGCCGTCCCCGAATGCGGCCCTTTACAAGCACCACCCTCCCATCCCTGTCAATTTTGTAATCTTCCGGTTGAAACCTCATGGCGGCATGGAAGAGGAGAGCCACCCCATTATGTTTTGTAGAGGAGGAAGATTTATATATCAGCGGGTATGACTTATGTTTTAGTCTGTGGTCTTCTGATCTCTTGAGGTGGGTCTCTTGGAGAGCTACTATATCATAGTGTTGGTCCGTAAGGTATTTCCAAATCTTCTGATGTTTGGAAGGGGCATTCATGCCTCTAATGTTCCATGACAATGTAGTTATCACCATAATGACTTTGTGTACCTGTTTACTAGCCCTTGTTTGCCTCCTGTTGTTTGTTCGTCACTCTCCACCCCTCCCCCCTGCCCCCACCCATACTCATCCCCTCCAGATAGTTCACCTGTGTCTCTTCAGAGCGCGTTGCTCGACTGTGTTCCACCTATGATACACCCGTCACCCAGGTACCAATAAAAAGAAAAGAAAAAAGCAGAAGGTGGAAAGAAAAGGAGTAAGTCAAATGTAAACACAATTAACATTAGGACAACATGTCCCCAATGCAGATCACCAACTCGATGTCTGTCAATCATTTGAGGCGAGTTGGACCATAGTCCTCTGCCGATGTACCCTTAGTGAGGCTAATGAAAAAGATAGGTGCTGCTTCTCCAGTTCGAATCCCGTTGGTTTGCTCCATCAATGTATGTCTGATTGCCGGACTTGAAGTGTGTGTGCGTCCGTGATGTCCAGCTCTGGAATAGGTGTATAGACGATGGTCTCCTAATACTCAGTGTTAGTGTGACAATGTAGCTTGACATTCTCAATCCGAGAGTCTCGGCAGAATATGAGCCGCTTTTCGATGGGGGCCCAGTGGTGCGGGTCTTTCAGGTTGTCTCCGGAGGGCCCTGTTTCTACTGCGATCTGGGAGGCCGGCGGGTTTGCCACTGATTTCCTTTCCCTGCGCTGGTGTGAGCGCCGCCTTGTTGATCGTAGTTGCCCACTTCGGGATCGATCTCCAGAGACGGGAGACCCAGCAAAGTGAATGCTTCCTTCACCTCGGTAATGTGACAAGCCTTGTTTTGGTACTCGAAGGCCAGGCCAAAGGGGTAGGTCCAGTGGTACCTAATATTGTCCTGCCTGAGTCTCTCCGTGACCGGCCTGAGTTGTTGACGGCGCAACAACGTTGCCGGTGCTATATCCTGATATAAGTCGCAGGAGAACCCCTGAAACTTCACTGAGTCCAATTTCCTGGTGGGTTGCAGTATGGCCTCCTTGGTCTTATGTGAATGAAGTTTTGCCAGAACATCATGTGGCCGACGTTTCTCGCCTCGATTGAGCCTTCCCACCCTATGAACTCTTTCCAGTTTAACTTTGAACGTTACTGCTCCCAGGGTTTCAGTAAAAAGACCCATCACAAAGGCCTCGAGTTCTGGCCCCTCCGCTCCTTCTTCCAGATTGTGAATTCTTATGTTTTTGCGTCTTGATCTGTTCTCCAAATCTTCCGTTTTCAGTAACATTGCTTGTAGTTGGGTTTGGAGATCCTGCATGGTCGTAGTTACCTGTTCCGTGCGTCGTTCGAGGTTGGCGGTTTTGGTTTCTATATCCAGCACCCTGGTACCCATTGAGTCAACGTCCTGCTGTAGAGTGGTGAGCCTGCCACTGAGATCGGCCCTCAGCGAGTCCAGGGACTGGGCCATGTCTGCCTTTAGTTCCTCCCGTAGCTCCTGTTTGAATGATGTTCTCCCCTTCTCTAGTTGATTGAGGGTCCTTAGCGGTTGCAGGTGTGAAGTAGGAGAAGACTCTATTACTCAGTTGTTTTTTGGGCGGCATAAGGGAGCCCTCCACTGCAACACTTGCGGGGTCTGCTGCCTCCTGGAGTCCCCCAAGGCCTAATGTTGGATTAATGTTCTCTTATAGGAGCTCAGTTGCCCTCTGTAGCAAGGTCACCCTGGTGCTTTGTGCCTTCTGTTTGGCGCTTAGGGGGGCCCTTCGCCCTAATGCCTCAGGCCTCTGCTGTTCAAATTCCCGCTGATTGTGGTATCCACATCCCACCCTGTGGCTCAGGTCATTGCAGTAATTTGAGTCTTTTCATAGAGTGAGATTGTGGTTTGTTATTGCGATCTCTGGGCAAGTGTGTGGGGGGCACCAATGTGCTCATCAGCCATGTGTGGTTTCCAGCGTCTCTGTTGCCCTTTCCAGATCGTACACTTTTCTCAGTTTCATAGCCGCTTAAACAGTGTCCCTCGCGGGCGCCATTTTAAGGTCAGGCACACCGCTCATTCATGCCGGGCCACTCCTGTGTATCCCGTTGGCGATGCCCAAGCTTCGCTGCTCTGCTCTACGGGGCTACCCTCAGGGCTGTTTCGATGCAGCTCACTGCTCGGGTACCGCTCGCTGCTCCTCCCGTGTCTTGGGTCTAAGGGCGCACCTCCCTCTGCCACGCGGTCTGGGCCCAGCAACCTCCACTCGCCAGCACTACGGGGAAGAATGCTCACTGTCCCGGGGGGTTCATCACATGGAGGAGGGGAGCCCTATTCACTCACCCCTGCTCTGGTACCGGGGGCTCCGGTGGCCCAGCGCGTGGATTCCTTCAGTTGAGCCGCAGCCTGCCTTCCGAACCGGGCCTAGCTCGCAACACCCTCCTCCAATCGGCCACCATCGGGTCAATGTGCGCCGCTCTCCACTGTCCTGGCTCCGTCCGCACTGCCTCAGAGAGCCTCCAGGTATGGATCGACGATTTTTAAAGGAGATTCATGTCACTATCCTCCGTTTTTAGATATTCAGCAGCGGAGCCGTCGTGGATCACGTCCACACGGCCATCTTGGATGGCCACACCCCCCCATTTTACTTTTTTTTAACGTTAGTATTTGGTTTAATTAAATGATGAATTAGTCACTGAAACTGTACGATTCATAATAAAGTTGCTTGTGCTACAATCACTTATTTCAAGATTACTATACACACAATACTGAGCCTATGACAGAGGAAACTCAGCCAGTGGATTCTACTTCCTATTCAGAGTTTCCTCCAGAAACTGAAGGATTTTAAGTTTCCTCCAAATTTTAAATGAGATTCTGAGTTATTTCTTTTCGCCAAAAATGACCAACATCAACACATACAGACACGATTTTCCAAAAGGCACCTGGACGGTTTCTTCCCACTTCTCTCCTTGTTCTGTTATGATTAACCATCGACATCTATGTGTCTGCAAATCATTCATTGCTAGCAGAGATCAAACAGCCTGTTTTGAATTAATGTGCATCAAAATGTAAAACTTTCGCTCTTTAAAGACAAATTTTAGGCAACCACAAAAAGCACTTGCCTCTTCAAGAAGGAAAATGGCTTGTTCTAGTCCTAACCATATTCTCCCTTGCCACAATAAACACAGTCATTTATGTCCACATTTGAAGTAAAACATGCCTATGTAAGTTGCAGCAAGTTTCCCCACCTTGGTTGCACTTAACTGATTTCCTCTAAAGTCTTGGAAATAAGTCTAAAACTTGCTGCATTATTTACAAGGCAATGATAGCACAGAGGCCAAGTAGAGAAAGTGTGTTCTCTTCTTGTAACTGCACCACATAAAGCCAGCCTTTAGAAAGACTAGAAACCAAGTAGTGCAGGGAAGTAGACTTCAAATGAATGCCCATAAGCTTCAGAATGATACACCTCTCCACGTATAAGTCACAATAACCAGGAGTGGACAAGCTTTTTATTCCATTGGGCATTTCACCAGTGGGCTGTAGCTCTTATAGGCCGGTTTTGAAAATTCAGAGCCACTCGTGATGCCTCTGCCACTTTAATCATCTCCCCGAGGTTAATTGCAGAAATCACTGGTGCCTCAAGAAAGAGAAGGAGACGGAGGGGAGAAAGGGGAAGCTAAAGAGAAAGTGATCTGAGAGATTGCGAGAGAGAGAAGAATGAGAGGAGGGAATGAGAGAGAAAATGGATGGATGGGAGGAGAGTCATAGCACAAGAAGATGAAGGGGTGGGGCTGGTTTAAGCTTTTTTTGCCAGGGTTGCTTTTCTTTCCACAGTCTGGCCCTAACAGTACCTCTTTCTAATATATGAAGAAAATCAAGATGGATCCTTTCTAGGGCTGGGCAATAAATTCCTCTCCACAGGCGGAGTTGGCGGAGTTTTGGCCACTCAGTGTAATGCATGTAACGTGGAGTTCCAACCAAATTCCGCCAACTGCCATTTGATGGAGTTTTTTTCTCACATGCATCTCATCAAGGGTAAGTTGGCGAGTGAGATTTGGAGTCTCCTAGCGTAATTTTCAATTACTAGGAGAGCACCCGGCAAGATTTCCCCAATGTGGGAGGTCGCAACTGTGATCAGAAAGCTGCTGCTCAAAAAGAAAATCTCCTCGAGCAGCAGCAAAATCAACTCAAGAAGCAGCATCCTCTGGCACGCCATGTGCTGCCATTTGTGCTGATTTTTCAGCATGGAACAAGCTCCCGGTGCTAACAATCAGCGCGAGCAGCGCAACGTGCCTAATTGCGTCCGTTAGCAGAATTCCACAGAATCTCAGGGAGTTTCATATTACGCCGCAGAATTCTGTGGAGTGAAACTCCCCGAGTTCCGCCTACTCCAAATCCTTTCATGAAACTCCCTTTATCACTTAGCCAAAGTCACTCATGTTACCTTAACCGAATAACTCAAGCTGCTCTTTACTCCCGAACCTTCCCCCTTCTGCTCATGAAATAAAAATGTAACCCCTTTCCCTTTTGCTCAGAATCCCTTTATGACGAATCACAATGTATCCCTTGTACTCTAATTTATGCACCCTCTTTCATGAACAGTGTTCTGCTGTTTTCACAAACTGTTCAGGGTCTATAAATGCTAGAGGTGTGCGAAATTTGCATAATTTGCTTTCGGGGAAAATACACAAATGTACGCATAAAGCAAATTCTTCATGTAGCACTGTATTATAGTCTGCCTTTGCATTAATTTTTAATGCAAGGATGCATTTTGCCCTTTAAAAAAGTGAGAAAAACACAACTACTGGAAATAAAAGTCACATGCTTTTTGGTTGTTCATATTGTATTCATGTTCCTGCTCTGTAATTTTACTCCGAAAGGTAGCATAATTACATGACATGGTGGGATGGCATAATTTGTGGAATTTTGCGTAATATGAAATTCCCAAAATTACACAAATTACACAGGTGTAATTCAAATTTTACCTTAACGTAATAAATACCAAAATTAATACAGCAAAATAAGAGGAGTAGTGAAGATGGAGGATAGAATGAAACCCATGTACGAATTTACAAGAACCGCAATGCTGGAAGGAACGAGATACGAGGTGAAAACACAGAGGCTTTAACTAATGAACTAGTGTCACCGGAAGAGGTTAAAGATGCTCCACATCATTTAAAGGAAGTCCAGAGCTATAGGGTAGCAGTCATTGCAAATAAAAGGTTCAAGCTCAATTTTTGGAGAAATAAAAATGTTTAATCAGTGGTTGAACTGCTCGGATAAACAGTTGCGGCCGGCATGGCTCACATGTGGTGGGGCAGGAGGGTCGCATGTGGGAGGAGTGCGGGGGATTAGGGTCACGCATATTTTTTTGTGTGTTGTGATTGGTAGGCATCCAGGCTCCCCTGACCAATCAAAATGCTGCAATGCATCATTGTGATTGGTTGTGAAAATCCTGGTTGGATGCTCAACCAGGGAAAGGGACTCTGGGCTTGTTCTCCATGCAGGCTGTAATGCAGCCTGCATGGCGAATGGGGAAAGTGTGCATGACTGGTTTGGGCTACCCGAGAGGGCCGACCAAACAGTCATTGCGCTCTTAGGAGTGGACAAACCACTCCTTCCCTACCCTTCTCTGTGAGCTGAGCATCCCCGCCCACCTGCCAGCCCCCAAAACAACAGAACATGTCACGAAACATAAAACCATAATAACTTGAAGTTATTATCATTTTATGCTTCTTCTTTGTACTGCTTAAATGCAGTGGGGGCGACGCTCCTCGCCATAGCGGAGGAGCTTCCTCTGCGGATAAATGTCTATAAGAAACAACAGAACTATTGAATATTCCTGTTTCACCCTCAACCTCTGAAAATCTCCAAAGCTAGATCCACCTGGAGAGATGGTATCTTGTGTCACAGACTGTTATTTAAACAGACATTATACTTTCTGAACACGTAACTGCTTAGAAGTCTGTATAGCTACAGTCCTCAAATGAGCTTCTAACAAAGTTGCATTAAAGTAATATGCAAAAAATATGTTACCACGTAAATAACTACTGACATCTTAATGCATTCGAACTTGAGGATTTGAAGATGAATGCAGAAGTGAGAAACATTATTTCTGACTTGTTCGGGTGAGGACACAGGACAAAATATTAAAAAACAAAGGGCAAATATCAGAGGAGAAAGTAAGCAGGGGAATTAAGAAGCAATTAGGAGAGAGCAGAAGAGAAAGCAATTAGAGAAATGACAGAAAATAGGATAAAAACACACCTGTACAACTGTTTTTATGAGAGAGCACTGTCTAAAGCACATACATATTAACTCACAATTCTTTGCAATTAGTGCATGTGCTACAGACAGCACTGCTCGTAAACAGTAACCAGCATGTGCAAGAACTATATGTATTACCTTTGGTAATGCTCACCAGTATTCTTAGAACACAGGTGCAGAATCCTATATTTGGGAATGCACTTTCTAATGTGCCTATATTTAATCTGGGATTTCTTGCCGTTACTTCATGAGCTTCAGAGAGCACAGCTCGGAAACATACAGTATCTGTTTCTCTCCATTTCCAGACGTGCTGCCTGCAGCTCTTGCACTAAATCAGAGAAATTCTGAGCTAAATGTATTCACTTCAGACATCGCAATTGAATAGAAACAGGTGGTAACAAACCTTTACAACACAGGCATTACCACACAATGCCTTTACCATGCATCATTTACAACACAATGACTTTACCAACGTATGCCTTTACCACGGATATACTTTTACCACGCATGCCTTTACCACGCAGGGCAACTATATTTAAGGTAAGTATATGTTTATATATATATATATATATATATATATATATATATATATATATATATATATATATATATATATATATATATATATTATCTACTGGCGGTCGCCAGTAGATAGTTATAGTTAAAACCTATTATCCATAGGAAATCAGCGACATTCTATTTGAAATAACGTTGGCGCCGGTTGACGAATCTTCGCGAAAGTTTCCAACTTGTTGGGGCGCTCCGGTCCGCTCCTATCCTGAAAGTCTCGGGGTGATACGTCAAGCGGGGGCCGAGAAAAAGGGGTCCCAAAACGCGTTTTCCCCATTCATTTTTCCATAGGAACCTTTAGTCGCAGCTACAGCCCGAACTGCTGAACGGAATTACACCAAATTTGGCAAAGAGGTAGCCCTTGGTTCAGTGTCGTGCCTTTTGCTTAAATGGTGTAAATCCGTTCAGTAGTTCCTGAGAAAATCAAAAGTAAAGTCACATATATATCTGGGCGGAGCCTAACCACACATGTCATCGTGAGATCTGATTGGCTGTCAGCACTTCATCCTGGAATTGCTGGCAGCCATCTTGGGACCAATATAAATGATAGTACCTCATTGAAATGCATTGTAGTGAATAGAAGATTTTGAGGGTCACCAAAAGGAGAACTATAAAGGGTGATAACAGGCTTTAGTTACATTAGAATTTATTTGTTGATGGTACCATACTAATTTTAGGAATTGTGGTGTATTCTAAGGTGATTTTACCATGTGAAAAACCTTCTGCTGGGATATCATGAATCATGTTTGAGAGAACACTATTTTCTCATGCTTGTCCCATGGAGGTTTGGAAGGTGCTCCAGAAGCTAAAATGAGAGCATATTTTCTGTAAATTCACATTATCTTTCTCACTCATGTGAGAATGAAGTCTGACATTCTCAGTAAAACATGTACATCCAACAAGGGCAGAGACTGTCAGTTTATTCCTTTGTGTTCTACTGCAGCTTCCCAGAGTGTTCTAAAGAACAACTAGAGTGCTAACAGCCTTACTTATAACAAAAGTATGGCACACCTGAAGCCATCTTGATTGGAATAAACTGGTAACACTTAAACAATTTAATTTAAAAAGGAACAAAATGATGGGGTTCATTTTGTCATAGAAATTATGGTTAGTGCTGTAGAAAGAAAAATTAGGACATGTTTCAAGTGTGATCTCAAATATCTTCCTGTTATATTTCAACAGGAGCAGCCTGCCAGTTGATGCCTTTGTGTTCTACTGCAGCTTCCCAGAGTGTTCTAAAGAACAACTAGAGCGCTAACAGTCTTACTTATGACAAAAGTATGGCACACCTGAAGCCATCTTGATTGGAATAAACTGGTAACACTTAAAACATTTAATTTAAAAAGGAACAAAATGTTGGGGTTCATTTTGTCATAGAAATTATGGTTAGTGCTGTAGAAAGAAAAATTAGGACATATTTCAAGTATGATCTCAAATATCTTCCTGTTATATTTCAACAGGCGCAGCCTGCGAGTTGATGCCTTTGTGTTCTACTGCAGCTTCCCAGAGTGTTCTAAAGAACAACTAGAGCGCTAACAGCCTTACTTATGACAAAAGTATGGCACACCTGAAGCCATCTTGATTGGAATAAACCAGTAACACTTAAAACATTTAATTTAAAAAGGAACAAAATGAGGGGTTCTTTTTGAAATAGAAATTATGGTTAGTGCTGCAGAAAGAAAAATTAGGGCATGTTTTAAGTGAGATCTCAAATCCTCTTCTATTTCATTAGAAAATTCTGACATGCAGACTGAAACAATCACTTTCAATACCAGCAGCAGACTACCAGTTAACTCCCTGGTGAGCAGTAGCTTTACTCCAGTGATCTAATGAGCAACTAGAGTGCTAACATTCTGAATTTATGGCAGATGTGAGACATCTGAATGCCTTCTTGATGGAATCCAAGTAAAAACTGAAAGCATTTCCTACTGAGGAGACTGCAGTAAATGAAGAAATTAGGAAACTTCATAACAAAGAAGTCTTCCAAGATGGCCACCAGTGAAAAAGAGCCCAAATGTAGCACAAATATTACCCAGATGTAGCCCACATATAGCCCAATGACAAAAGTGTGCAAAACACTTTTTATTTTTAGTTTTTTTGCAGTTTTATGTAGTGCAGACTGGTCAGGTATTGGAGCATTGCATCTTAAAACATGACCCCCTACACTACAAAAACACCACTGCACTACCTTAAACCCTAAAACACTACCCCCAGCACGACCCCCTACACTACACAAGCACCACTGCACTATCCTAAACCCTAAAACACTACCCCCAGCACGACCCCTACACTACCCGAACACCACTGCACTACACTAAAACATGACCCCCTACACTACACAAACACCACTGCACTACCCTAAACCCTAAAACACTACCCCCAGCACGACCCCCTACACTACACAAGCACCACTGCACTACCCTAAACCCTAAAACACTACCCCCAGCACGACCCCCTACACTGCCCGAACACCACTGCACTGCCCTAAACCCTGAAACACCAGCCCCTGCATGACCCCCTACACTGCCCGAACACCACTGCACTGCCCTAAACCCTGAAACACCACCCCTTCACGACCCCTACACTGCCCGAACACCACTGCACTGCCCTAAACCCTGAAACACCACCCCCAGCATGACCCCCTACACTGCCCGAACACCACTGCACTGCCCTAAACCCTGAAACACTACCCCCAGCAAGAACCCCTACACTGCCCGAACACCACTGCACTGCCCTAAACCCTGAAACATCACCCCCAGCAAGACCCCCTACACTGCCCGAACACCACTGACCTAAACCCTGAAACACCACCCCCAGCACGACCCCCTACACTGCCCGAACACCACTGCACTGCCCTAAACCCTGAAACACTACCCCCAGCATGACCCCTACACTGCCCGAACACCACTGCTCTGCCCAAAACCCTGAAATACCAGCCCCAGCACGACCCCCTACACTGCCCGAACACCGCTGCACTGCCCTAAACCTTGAAACACCAGCCCCTGCACGACCCCCTACACTGCCCGAACACCACTGCACTACCCTAAACCCTGAAACATCACCCCCAGCATGACCCCCTACACTGCCCGAACACCACTGCACTGCCCTAAACCCTGAAACACCAGCCCCAGCACGACCCCCTACACTGCCCGAACACCACTGCACTGCCCTAAACCGTGAAACACCAGCCTCAGCACGACCCCCTACACTGCCTGAACACCACTGCACTGCCCTGAACCCTGAAACACCAGCCCCAGCACAACACCCTATACTGCCCGAACACCACTGCACTGCCCTAAACCCTGAAACACCACCCCGTGCATGACCCCCTACACTGCCCGAAGACCACTGCACTGCCCTGAAACCAGACACCACCGCCAGTGGACCTCCATCTCTCAACCACTGCACGAGACACTGCGCACCACCCATGACCTACGGACCACTGCTGCACACACACACCCAGAACACACATCCCACTGGGCCACATATGTGATACATATATACACTGTAGCCC